>WKFP01013983.1:298378-317110 GCA_011057875.1 Pterocles orientalis | reverse complement strand
CTGCACGTGGGTCGAGGCAATCGCAAGCACAAATACAGGCTGGGCGGAGAGTGGTTAGAGAGCAGCTCTGAGGAGAAGGACTTGGGGGTATTGGTGGATGAGAAGCTCAACATGAGCCGGCAGTGTGCGCTTGCAGCCCAGAAAGCCAACTGTGTCCTGGGCTGCATCAAAAGAAGCATTAGCAGCAGGTCAAAGGAGGTGATCCTCCCCCTCTACTCTGCTCTCGTGAGACACCACCTTGAGTACTGTGTTCAGATGTGGGGCCCCCAACATAAAAAAGTCATGTACCTGTTGGAGAGAGTCCAGAGGAGAACCACAAAATTAATCAGAGGGCTGGAGAACCTCCCCCAGGAGGACAGGCTGAGAGAGCTGGGGTTGTTCAGCCTGGAGAAGAGAAGGCTACAGGGAGCCCTATAGCAGCCTTCCAGTACCTGAAGGGGGCCTACAGGAGTGATGGGGAGGCACTCTTTACCAGGGAGTGTAGTGAGAGGACAAGGGGTAATGGGTATAAGCTAAAAGAGGGTAAATTTAGGTTAGACATTAGGAAGAAATTTTTCACTATGAGGGTGGTGAGACACTGGAACAGGTTGCCCAGGGAAGTTGTGGATGCCCCATCCCTGGAAGTGTTCAAGGCCAGGCTGGATGTGGCTTTGGGCAGGGGGGTTGGAACTTGATGATCTTTAAGGTCCCTTCCAACCCTAATCATTCTATGATTCTATGATGATGAGATAAGCTTTCTGTCAACTGTGATGGCTAAATTCCTCTATGGTGCTAAAAGCATATCCTGTAAGCTTTCCTGTGTTGCCTACCATGCCCTCAACTTTGGTTTCTTGGGACTAAGTATAGTACTGATAGAGTAGTGAGGTTACAGATATATCCACTCTTAAGCTTTACAACTGAGACAAAATAGAGAGAACACCAAGAAGGGAAAATGTAAAATTAAACTTTGATTGCTCTGATTACTTCCCCAACAAACCAGGAAAAACTGTTTCTTCAACATGGTCCATTTAATAAAAATACACTTACAAAGATATGGGTAGTGCATTTATGCAAACACTAACAAGTTAGTGAGACAGGTGGATAGAAGCTACTCACATTTTAAAGAGAGGGCAGTGATATAGAGCTCAAGCACATTAATTAGAAATAATGTCTGTCAGAATTATATGTTGATAAAATCATGGCCAAAACAAGGATTGTAGCTCCTTACTGCTGCTGCTGGGATAACTTTCCTTGATTTTATTTAGAATCTCCAGCTTTATAATGTCTGCTTCTGTTGATAGGATAGATTCAGTGATAGATTCCCTGCTGAGTGATTTATGATTCCTACACCACATGTAAAAATCATGAGGATCCACTATACCTCTCTGTCTAAACTTCTTTCTAGTCCAGATAGAGAAACTGGATTGGAATCGTTCTTCATCTTCCAGTAGATATAACCCTCGCAGTGAAATAGGGACAGATAATTCACAAAGAATGATCGAATGACTGGAGTCAGACCATCTTTCATATTCATGAAAGCTGACGTGAATTTTGAAAAATCTCTTCAGACATAATTTTTCTTCCAAATAATATTTTTGAATTTTAGGGTTAATACTTCTTGTTGGTATTCTTCCATCACTGTTAATCAATTATTTAAGAGATTTGATCAATTAACGAAGACACATAAATGGTTATTTTTGTCTGGTGTTGGATGAGTTAATTTTACTTTGAAGGCCCAATTGCCTAGTCTCAAAAATATTTTAAATCTTAAAAAATTTGAAATTTTGCATTGCTTGCATATCCAAACGATAATATATTTTTATGAACATTTACTAACAGAAATTTGAGAGTTGTTCAAACACACAAAACATTTTTTTCATTTTTTTCTGTTATTTTAATTATTTTTGCTTGGTATTGAATAATTTCTTTAAAAAATATTTGATTTTTCAGGTTATTGAAATATCCTTTTTTTTTCTCAAGTTTTTATTCTCTGCTGTATGCAATCTATCTTCTTGTACTTGGCTGTACATCTAATTCTCTTCCCTGTAGTAACTAAGCACCTTAAAATTCTGAGTATCTTTAAATTAATATATCTTTAAATTAATATTCTGAGTATCTTTAAATTAAATTAATAACACTGAAATTCTGAAAGTACTGAATGTAATTTAGCTAATATTTTCCTCACTCTGAATAGTGTATGTAATCTAAAAATACGTACTGGATGTGAAATCTAAAAGCTGAAGACTGATCTTTGAATAAACCTAAAAAGGCCTGGGTGATCTTTCCTGAGATTTCAGGAGAGAGATGTGCTCAAAAGTACCACACTACCAATTTCTTAGAAAAAAACAAAAAAAACCCAAAACAATTAACGTAGTTGTTTTATTATGTGTAAGGCACATGTGGGTAATCTGGCATTTCAATCACTGGAAAAAAAGAATGACATATAAATGAATGCTCAGTGAGTGCAACAAATACAGATAGCTGTATGCATTCATTCTAAAGCTATGCTGAGAAGTATTTTTATAAGATAAATTAAATTAGTTTTAAAAATTATGGTTTTTAATCCATGGAAACACAAAACTACTTTTTTTTTTTCCTTCTCAGCTATTGTTGCTAAAATAACTAAAAACTTGAATCTTTGCTTCATAATCCTGTGTCTTGCATGTCTCACCTCCTTCTGCAGCTTTTGGCATAGTGTCCTCCTAAAGCTCTTACCCTAAAATGCCTCAGCCAGACAAGAGTCACGATGTGGCAGGTGGGCACCCCAGCAGTATTTGACAGGACTGATGGGTGCACGACAGTATGAGAAGTATATTTCAACAAACACTGAGTAATAAAAGACCTCAAAGATGAGATACAAAAGAGCTCAAAGAAAAGAAATATTGCAGTATTGGAATAATGGGAGGAAGCACCACAAACCAGCCTCTGTTTTATGACTCTTCAGCAGTAGATGATCTGGTAGAATGCATCCATTTTATAAAATCAATATATCTGTTCACAGTGTTTGTAATTGCACTCCTGTTGTATTAATTTTTGGCCACGATTACTTATTGTGCCATCCTAAACTGAAATTAAGCTGAAGGTGGGGTTTTTTTTAGATTTGAGTTTGTTATCTTAAACTTGCTGGGTGTTTGACAGGTGGTTCCTGGGCTCTTTCTCATAAATATAAAGCACCAGCAAACAAATCTAGACAGAAAGGTTCACTACATAGGCTGTGCTATAAGGAATGTAAAATATGCATTCAAATGCCATCTCTACACTGAAACTTAATTATTTCCTGAACTTAGAATAAACTTCTGGTGAAATCCAAGATGTAAAAGGTTTAAAAGCTCTGTGCAAACTCTCTTTCTGCCTAAGCTTACTGTCTCTGTTCAGAATAACTTCAGGTTTCTGAGACCAGCCACATTTGCCTCATTCAATTTGAGATGAAGAACAAGAGAAGTGAAACTTTAAAGATGTCCTATCCTTTCTCTGGAAGAGATGCTATCCACATTAATCTTCAACTCTAAAGTTTCAAAGTATCTAGAAGCCTGGAGGTTTTTTTCTCCAGAGCAAATACAGCTACATTTACACAGAACTCATAGTATGTGAAGGAAAGACTGCATATATATGTACCATATTTAATAATCCATTTTCGGAAGCAATAATCTGATAGTGCTTAGAAGCATTTTTTAAAATGCCACCAAGATGGATCTTTACTTATAAAATGTGAAACAAATGTTCTGCGAGTCTTTGCAGTTCTCTGCAAATCTTTTCATCTGAAAATATCTGCATTAATTTTGATACATTATAAATCTTTTTATTTCTACAGCATCAGCTTGCCAAAAAAAATACTTCTTCAATCAAAACTAGAAGCTGACCTTCAAAAGCATGAAATTAACCTCTTAGAGCATGAGATGTTAGAATAAAATTTCAGTTTTTTTGATGTGTATGCTGTTCTTTTAACTTCCTCTTCTCAATTTGTGTGATTATGACAACGTGTGTTGTTCACACAGACAGAAGTCTGGGGAATGCTAATCTATAGGTCTAGTTGGAGGACAGGTCTTTGCCTTTAGCGACAGATGAAGAACTGTTAATATCAAACCAAAATTAAGGCATGGCTGATCCAAGAAAAGGCAGAAAGGCAACTAGACATCAGCCTGGTGAGAAAATACAGGACAACATGCAAATGAGCTATTTCTTACTGTATGTTGTATAAACAAGGATATCTACTGAGCCAGGTGGACTGAAGAACATAGGAGACCATGAGATGACCTGGTTGCAGAATCTGCAGAGTGCAGTGAAGGAGTTGCCCTGAATAGTTACCTCTCAGTTAATTTAAGCACAAATATTGACCTGTGAAAGTTTGCATCAGGGAAGGTGTGAAAACTGAAAGTGGCAGTGAGCATTAAAGAGTTTGAGATCATGATGGAGAAGTAGAAAGAGGAGGCAAATTGTTATGAACATCTAAGTCTGGACCTCAAAGAAAAATACATTCAGGAGATCATAAAGCAAAAGAGAAAATAGGATAATCAACAGAAAGAATGACGACAGAAAGGAGGAAAGATAGTCTTACACCAACATCAAAAAAAAAAAAACAGAGTTATATGGTTAGGATTTATTTTTTTTTTGTCAAAATCATGTGAGGGAAAAACATAACTTTTAGACAGAACTGGACTGTATGAAATCAGATAAATCGTGTGCACATCTCCATTGGGAGACAGGACTTAATGATCCAGGATCTCTCTTGTAATCCTGTGTCCCTGGGTTTGAAGATATTGCTCTTGTAACAAACAAACAAGCCTGAATGCTTAGAAATGGAGAAATAAAACTGACATCCTTAAGGATAAACATGGGAGACTCCTCATCCAAGATATGTCACTGCTGTCATTAAAGACATTGATGTACCATGGTGTCTCTGTGAGTGAAGAGTGGTATGCAATGTCAGTTCAAGACCTACATGACATTAGTGAAAAGAAATCTTTGAACATAAATTCCTTGGCACTGACACAGCATATCATACCGTTCCTGACTTTTATTCATTTCTTACTCAGGAAAGGCAGTGTTTTATTTCACTGTGCTGTTTTACTGATTATTTTGAAGTACTAACTTTCAAATTTCTGTTTCCACCAAACACATTAAAAATAATAGCATGGGGCCAATACTGATGAGGTTCTAGCTCAAGCCAGGAGGTAAAACCCAATGCTCTCTATGGAGGATAAATTTTCTGGCTTATAGTATTGAATAAACCTATAGCATAGATTAAAAGGCTTTATGGTGTAAGGGGCAAATACCACTGCCAGTGGGACACAATGGGAGCTGTACTGCAAGATTAGAAGAGATCTTGCCTGACAGTACTCAGGGAGGTTACTACTGTGGAGGAGTCCCAATGGCCTCCTCTTGGTGATGTGTCCTGGATAACAATGGACAATAAGGGAAGAGTGTGAGCGTAAACTGTTGGTATGAACAAACTTATTTATCTGCCTCTGAGTGAGAGGTTTTTAGCCAAAACTGATAACGCTATGACAAAATCAGCACTCGTGAAATTTGGTTAAGATGACCAGCAGCCTGATTAAACAGTAACCAACTTACTGTCAAAAGCCTTTGGTGGAAAGGCAGAGTCAGCTGAAGTATAAAATGAAATTAAGTTTCAAAGAAGAACAAAAATTTGCAACAATGGGAAGACTCTTTGGAACTAGAAGATAGAAATAGCAGCAGTCAAACATGGTTTGACAATGCCAGAAATCTCTTCACAGGACCATAACCTTGCCTTGGCCAGAAAGCATGTCCTCCCCGTCGGATGCCATAAGCATCCATCCGACACATGCACTGACAATGTGGGTTGCAACAAGAGGCAGGTCCACGCCTGGCCTGTGCACAGTTGACCTTGTAAGGGGGCCTTCTCACCACTATGAGCATTAACAGATAGTAGGGATTGGCCTCGTTACACAGGAAGTTGGAGTGCCTGTACCTCCAACAAGAGGTCTACATATAGGGGAATGCCCCTATTTTTTCTTAGACTGAGTTGAACAGGGTTTCTCTGTGATGTCTGCCATTTGTGTCTGTCGGTAAGTATTTGTATGAAGAAGACACCAATACAAGTAGGCAGACACCTAAGGACCTTGCCTTCAAGATACCCTATGTGCTTTGCCTTCTAGCATCTTCCGAATGTGAAAAATGTCTTCAAAATAGTCTTTCCTAACTTGGAGTCTGGATATGTATATTAAGTATTTTACTCCGGGCTTTCGAGTTTGTAATCCCTTGGGAATGGTCCCTGCTCTTGTCTCTGTGAAAGTTTCAATTTAGCGATTGTTAATCATCTTTCAGCTTTCTCAACAATCTCCTTATACCTACCCACATGGTCAGTAGAGTTTGCAAAGAAACTTTCCCTGGGCACCTTATGAAGAGTTTCTTACCAGGTTGTTCTCTGTGGCATCTCACAGGCTTCCAAACACTTGATGGATTTTGATTTGAGCCACCTGACTGAACAGTGTTGTTTAATCTGTATACTGGTCTCTAGCCAAGCCCCAAATAGTAGTTCAAATGGTACAGTAGATATTTGCATAATCAAATATATCTCCTTCTGGTGGTTTATGGGGTCACATGGCTGGAGGGAATCACAGGCCAACGTGAAATAATTCGGAAGTAATTTCTTGCATGTGCCACCGGAAATCATAGGTTTTCATGCACTTCAAACACTCCATAATAGACTTCAGAGCAGCTAAAGATGAAACTAAAGCTGTCATGTGCAATAGCAGAACATGAGAGTTTAAAAGCATATTTTTAAGCCCCTCAGAAGAATGGTTAGCTCCATTTGTAAACCAGTCCTTGATCAACCTCACACAGAGCTCTTGCAGACCTAGCTACCAGATTCACTGAGAAGTAAAATAACTTAGCCAAGTTAAATTTAATTTTTGTGACAAGAACTTGCATAAAAATTATATACCACCTATGTTTTTAAGGAAACAGGAAGTATTTAAATGCATAGACTTTCTGTCCAGAAGTAAGTCAGGGAGAAATGAAGATGTCATATTTCTGAGTGTAAGAAGCAGCCAAAAAACTGTGTTTAGTTTCTACTTGCTTCAGTCTGTTGCACCTTACCACTGACCTCAGGCTTTTTTAATGTCTTCTGAGCTAGTTCCACTTGGATTAGGTACTTCATTGTTATTAATTTTCCTATTCTACTTATTTTCTTCTCCCTGAATTTTAACTTCTTGAAGAAATAATTAAATCAGCGTCAGCGGCAGCCCATGTGGAAAGCATCTGCCTAGTAATTCATTACCACCAGCCTGTCTCTAATTTGCCTGTGTGCATGGTACCCCTACAGTACTGTGAGAGAGGCAACAGATCATTTATATAAATTAAAATCAGTAGGGGGCTGAGTACTGAGCCCAATGGAATATCCTCCGGGCAAGTGGAAATTTTAGAGACTAAGGACTTAATCTTAGCTGCTTGGTTTCTGTCGTCAAGGTAAGATTTTAAAAGATTAATTATAATTTATGAAATATTAATACCTGGGAAGCTTTTGAGTGGATATTGTATTTTTACAGAGTCAAAATGAAGACTTCTTCAAGTTTCAAAGTACAGTATCAACAAGCCAAACTTTTTCAGCTTTAAAAAGCTTTTTATTTTCAATCTCACTAAAGCAGATTTTTTTCCTCTTTCCCTGAACAACAATACTTTTGAAATAATTAATTTATTACTAAGTATAATTTCTCATAAGTTTGAAATGTATTTCTTGGCCCAAAACCAGAAGGGAAAATATTTTCCATTCTGTACTTCTACTACAATGTAACTGTCGTTTCTTTATGTGTAAAGTTTGGGAAATTCATTCTATCCTTGACTTTAGTGGGACCACTGATTCTGAGGGCTGTAACTTACAGTAGCTGAGAATCTGGCCCAAAGCATTCATAAATACATTTATACAGAGAGAATTAATATATATATACATATTTCTGACATTCGGAACATGCACGCATCTGAAGGACTAAAAAGTCCCTACTAGTTTCACGGCTACGTGCTGCCTTTCACAGAGCAGTTATTGGAATCTGCATGCACTGAGTGACTTATTTAAAGTAATTCAGCAAGCAAATAGTAGAGTCCCAAAGCCCCTTGCTGTCACTGGTAGACAGAAAACACTGCCTCTCTCAATGGGTTAAAGTTGACAGGCAGCAAAAAAATGTTTTTTCTTAAACTGTGAGCAGATAATAATTCATGCTAAAATCTACATTTGTTAGTTTCAAGACATATACATTAGCCTCCCGCAGAATTTTATTATCATTTAATTTGTTCTTTTCTGCCCTGACATCTTGGACTTTAGTCTTGTTTACAATTCTGCTTATTTTAATTTAACCTACATTATAAACACTTTGGTGCAGGGAATCTGTCTTTACTGGTATTGTGAAGAGCACTGCTTATCTATTGTATGTTATGGGTAATACATAATGAGACAATCTGGGTCTTGTAAATCTAAATTAAATGTCGTTCTGGGAACCTTGGTGTTATATATTGAATATTTTCCAAGTCTTGCTTTTATCAACAAGCATTTATCTAGAAAATAATTATACGCATATGACCAATACTGCTATCTCATATAAAGTGCTTTGTTTTGAATCAAGCACAACTTTTACTTTCTGCACTTTGTTTCTAAGGTTACAGTCATGAACAGGGAACATTTTCCTCGGGAGCTCATCTGTTCCTGCTGCTTATCCCTCACCTGAAGTCATAATCCTTTGTTTGTGGCTGTAATCAGCTCTGCAGAAACTAATTGTGATGTCACAGGCAGAAGATTATGACTTCAGGGGTAGAACAACCAGCGGGAATAGGTGACCTCTAAAACATCTCTTTTCATGTAAAAATCATCCAAATGAAAAGTGGGAGAGAAGGGAAACATGCCTGTCTTTTTTGAGAAGAAAATGTTTGTTCACATTTATAAAAGGCATTAATTGGCTTGCAAGAGTTTAATTTCTCTGTGATTATGTCAAGGAGAGATAATATATGCAGTATCAGCTAAATTATTGTTTGTTTTCTAATTTCTCATTTGATTAAATGACAAATACAACTACTGATGTAATCAGCAATTTATCTATCTTTTCACATAAGGCTGGAATCATGTAACAAATTTCCTCTCTAGCTGACTTTTACTGTGAACAGTTACAAAATGGGTCAAATTTTTAAATGTTTTCTGCTTTTTCCCTTTTCCTTCATGTGGTGAACTGATCAGAAGGAGGGACTTTGATAGCTTTCTAAGGGAATGTTTGCACGAATTCACAGCTTGTTGTATGACAGCATTAAAGAATCAGAGGTGTTTTGCGTTGTTTTTGGTTTGTGGAGTAGCCAGAAGTTTGATAGTGCAATATTGCTTGTACTAACCACATTTTTTTTTCTTCTGAGAAATCTAACTTTGAGAATTTAGGTTGGAACAGTGAGAACTGCTATAAATGTAAACAGCATTTTAAAGTTTCATAGGGAAAATTCTTGAGATCAATTGCCACTGAAAATCCCTATTTATGGCATGCTATTATTGAGTTTGGGAATACAAACACGGTTCTATCACCAAGCTGCAAACATCCACAGATAATGGATCTGTGCTCAATCTGAAAGAAGTGTACCAACTAACATGTTGGTTTTAGTGGTCTGGATATCAGCCTATAAGGAAGCTGAGTTAAAACAGACATTTATTTTAGATAGGATTCCTGCTTATTTTTCATTTGGGTCATGTTAAATTGTAGAGAAATTCTTATTTGCTATGATCTCTGTATTTTGGGCTGGGTAAATGATACTATGGGAATTTTTATTTTTTTTTTTAATTCTAGGATAAGATTTTGCTCCTGAAGCAGGACTCCTGAGATTCATTTATGCTGATATTTTATTTGTGAGCAGTTTCACATCTACTTGATCAGAGATGTGAACTTTACTTAAACGATAGCCACTTTACATTTTAAAGAAGGCAATGGCCCAGTGCTGACTGTTTATTGAACTGTAATCCTCTCATGAATTTTGTGCTTAGGGATGCTAGCCACAAACAGGTTACAATTTTAAGATGTCTTCTACTGAAGGCAGCTCAGGTAAAAGTGTGGGTCTGCTCTGGGAGCTCAGGTAAACCATTCCTTGTCAGTTTTGTGATCTGTAAATTGGAGAATAGAAGCACCACTTTTTTTTTTTTTTGAGGTCAGTGGCTGCAAAATGCCAACAAATAGTACTAAAGAGAAAATTTATACTGGAAAATTACAGTAATAAATTTTCAAATGTCATTTACCAGTTAAATGTGGAACTGTGTCATTTGTGTGTACAATCATGATCACTGCCCCAAATAAGTAAGTGTATAACTGACCAGAGAATTTTATACTCATAACTTTTGGAAAAACAAAACCCAACAATAACAAAACCCCCAAAACCCAACCAAAAATACCCCTCAAAATATCTCCCCTATAAATATCTGCATGTACTGAATTGACTGCACTGTGGTTCATTCAGAATTATGAAGAATCTGCATTTTTTAGAAGGAATTTTTTTTAATATAGTATTAAAATATGCAAAAATATCTGTCCAGCATTACAGCATTTTGACAGGTAGTACTAAAAAAACCCAACCAACCAACCAAACAAAAAAACACAAAACAGGAAAGCATGAGAAAGCATTAGGAAATTAAAAGAAAGCTTTATTTTGTTTTTTATGGGTACAATAAGTGGCAGATGGTGTTAGAGTATTCTTGAAGAGTATAATAGACAGTTTAATAAAAACCTATCTTCCTTAATGGCACATAAATTAACCACAGCCTTTTTACAGATTTAATGTGCAAACATATTTCTTTTGATAAATGTTTTTATTTTTCCCCCTTGTAATGATCCAGCTTATTTTGCACACTGGTGGAGAATAAAATTCTCCTAGCATTTCTCCTGACCTTTTTCAAGTTCTAAAATTGCTGTTAAAAAAAAATTGTTTCCAGTTTAATCTCACTAATTATGATTATTCCAGGGCCGAGCACTGTAGACATAATTCTCATTGACGTAATAGCACAGATGAGCTGAACAAGAAAGCACCTAACAACCTTACTTGGAACAAAGCTGCATCTCTTTACGTCTTCTTTTTATATGCAAAGAAAATAACATTGTAAAGATTTTAAAGTTTTTATCATTATGTACACAGTAAATGCTTTTATGGAAAATCTTATTAAACAAATTCCAGACTGCAAGGAGAAAATAAAACCATAATTTAGTTCCCTATTCTACCACAGCTTGTGTATAACTTCATCTGAGTGGTGCCTTTATTTTTCAGCAACAAAAGCATAGCTTCTTTTATCTCTAAAAATGGCATCATTACAATGTTTAAAAAATTCTACCACAAGACCTGTAAAAATTTTAATCCAAAGGAAAAAATAAGTTTATTTTTGATCAGCTCTAAATACCAGTGCACAAGCCTTAACTATTTGAGATAACAAAAGAAAATACTCCCATCAATGAACATAGCAGACATTCTCTCTTCTTTGACATTCAAAGAGTTAGTAAATGTCTTTGGGAAAAAAAAAACCATTAGAAGATGCACTATCAAATATTGTTTATAGATTCCTTTATGTTATGAAGTAAACTGCTCCAGAGCTAAGAGAACAACCTAGTTGTAGAATAACCACTGGAAAAAACAGTTATGAAAGTTTCATCCTTTATTATTGTATTATAATATCACATTTAACTAGCTCATTATAAGTTATCATGAATTATTAACACTATTCTTCACTTGTCAGAGTAAATGAAAATATATTTTTTAATGTATTCTCTTGTATTTTTGTTGTTAAACTAATTCTGAAATTTGTCAAATTGCAGTATATTTCACAGCTGTTAAGTATGATTCAGTGTTTCTTCTGTGTTAGGGATTATATTAGGTAAACTCATACATGCCTCTGTAACAGACTATAAACATAGCTTTATTAAAATAGATCTTCTTGTTCAGCTTTCTAAAATATAATTGGGGATTCCTCCATAGATTTATTCTGTTAAAGAATGAGCTATAAAATAGCTTCTTGTTCTTTTTACAGCTGTTTAATCAAAAACATGTTTTATCCTTTGTTTAACACTTAATATCTAGAGCAAAAGATCAACAACAAAATTAAGGCAACAGAAGCAAAACTTCACTGAGGATTAAGGGCATTTTGAGATTACACAGCAGCTGCTCACACCCATTCTAGAACTGGGAGGTGTGTAAATTCCCAGTAGCCTAATAATGTGATTCTTAGAAAGATTATGGCAATTGCCTAAATGTTGGCATCCATTGGAGAGACATCCCTCTATTTCTTTAACATAAGGAACTTGATCTTCAGTTTAGAAGATAAGTGAGCAGCACATGGTCCCTTCCAGTCTGTTGTAGTCTGTACAAAATCAGGTTCAGAGAATTAGAAGCAGAAGAACTGAAAACAGTGTGAAATTTTTATTACCTAAATATGTTTTTTAATAACTTCCAAATTATCATCTTTTATTCTTTATGTAACTCTATTAAAATAAAAAGATGTGTTCCTTTTTAACCATTGTGTTGCTACAGATACACTTGATAAATACTTCTAGGGTAGAAAAAAGAGAACAGTCCTCCATGTTGGATATATAAAATGCATAGGCATGACATTCAGTGTGACAGAGTGCAATGCAACTCTTCTCCCTCTAGTTAAGACTCTTCCCCTTTGAATGGAGTAACAATTTTTTTTCTATACTTAACAACTCCATTCATAATTCAGGGCTTCTCATCTTTTATATATCCAACCAGCAGAACAGGCACATTTCTTACCATGATATAAGTATTTTACTACTTAATGCCTTCTATTTAGAGGTGTATGGAAAGACTGTATTGGTCCTAATGTCTAAATTTGTTTAAGGCCTTTCAGTTTATAACCTCTGACAGATACTATATTCTGTTTGGAAATCCCCAGTTCATTTTTTTCCTTCAGGTAGAATTTCTATGAGAATATGAGAAATAGAAGTCATACAGCCAGAAGTGGTAAAATTGAAAACTACCTTTGATTAGTTTTTGTTTAAGTAAAGAAATCAAGAGATTTGCTCAAGAGATTTACTTCGTGCACTCTAAATGCTTTAATTTAGAACAAGACTGTCAATATACACCTATCTCTAAGGTTTTAAACCAAAAATGAAACTTTTCTTGGGAATCTAGTGCTTGGTCACAAGAAGGTATCAAAGATAATTACTTTTATTTGCTGTCGGTATCGTAGTAGGATATCTGAAGAGAAAGGTTAATTTTAGTCACGGTTACTGAAATACAGCATGAATAACATCAAACACATACAAATACATAAATATTAATATTGATGGTAACTATCTAAGTTGAAATCTACTATCTTCCTTTCCCAACTGTGAAGTGTTTTACTTACATTACTTTCCTTTTAAAGATGTTTTGTTACATGAATGTCAGGGGTCTCTTGCTCACTCTGTTTCTGTATAAACCCCAAATTTACATGGATTAGCATACCTTAAGAAATGCAGGAGAATGATTCTAACTCATAAACCTTCGAACTTAACCTTTCAGTAAGTTGTGTTCAGAAGTGAATTCCATTATATTGTCAATAAAGCGGTTTGTGACTTATAGGTTAGTTTTTATTATTAACAACTTTGTATTGGACAAACTTTAAGCTAGTACAATTATTAGTAAGTTAATTAGGAAGAAATTTAAGTTTCTAAAGTTTCTTACAAAGATTTGAAACACAGAGCACTAGCCCAACGACTTGTCATCTGTTACATTTCAAACTCCTTGTCTGAAAGCCCTAATGTATGATTTTTTAATTATTATTATTTAAGATACTTTGGTGAAAAAGAGCACAGTAAATGGCTCTAGTGTACACATTCATTTTTCTTCTTTGACATATGAAATGCAAAACAGGTCACACTAATTAATCAAAACTTTTAGCATACTGGGTGGGTTTTTTTTGTTTATTTCTAAATTTATTTTTTATTAAAAATAAATATAAAGCCACAATATTTTTATTAAAAAATATTAATTTTTTATTTATCTTCTTTCTCAGTAGCCTTGCCTGATGTTCACTGTTCTGGCAATACGACATGTAATTTACGTTCTTCGAGTTACAAATCTGATTAAAAAATCATATTAGTCGTCTTGTCTTAATGGATAAGTGCAGACAAAGAGACTGAAAGTCTGAAATCTTTATAGAATATAGTCCAAAAAAGTTTGTATTTGCCTTTATTAACTAAGATGATTGGTGATACATACTGGATGACTTTTAATAATAAATTTCCATTGAATCAGTAAAATCAAGAAGAGGAGGATTTGAGTCTTTGGCTTATGTATTTATCCACCTAATAAAATTGTTCATTGGATTAAGTTATTGAAATTTCAAAACAAATACTGTTATCTGTATAGATTATATTACCATGACCTACACCTAAGCACCTAAGTATAGGTGTTCATGACAGAAAAAAAAGGAAACACACATATACACAAAAATACAAACATAAAATAAATCTTAATCACTGTCATTCAAGTATCCACCAGGGAGAAACCCACTGGGACATAAAATTGTGTACCACCTTGACAAATAAAGGAAAGAGCTTTTAGGGAAAAATGGGACCAGCTTGCTCAGTGTGACTTTTTCTAACGCAGAGCCTTAAATTTGTGGAAACTTAGCCATCTGCTTTTCATATATGTCTGATTTCTCACATGCAGTTCAACTATTTTATGACAGTACTACTAGCAAAAGAGAGATATGAATCACGTCTTCCACTTATTGGTACTACAAAGCCCACACAATAACTTATACCCTCTGTATTTATTTCCTGATAAAAGGAATGATCCATTCAAAATAAAGACAAGACCACTGGGACAGACACTTTGGCAATGTAGTTCGTCTTAAGACGGACTTCAAACACAGTTGCAGTCAGAAGGGCATTTCCCTACTTGCTGTTGCATCTTACTTAAATTAAACTCTCAGTAATTTGAGAGAAATCCAGTAATACTTTGCAATAAACACAATTAAACCTTACATTATTTTCTTAATGTGTGTCAATTATTCTACTTTAAATAACAAAATTCTAATGTACTTTGAACATTGGCAGGTCAATGGTCCTAAAAGTTTCCTACTTCCAGAAACGCATTTTTATCTTCCTTTGTATAGCTAGAACAAAAAAAAAAAAATCCCCAAAAAACACAGCAAAAAGCCCAAAGCACTCAGACCAAGGAAGAATACCTCATTACATAAATTTTGTACACTTGTTATTACTTCAATGTGCACAAATGTTTAAAATAAGTCATAACTTCCAATTGCCAATTTTTTTTTCTATAACATATCATTTAAAATGAAGACCTTATCATACACTCAGTACTGATCCATGTGCATTATAGTTTTCTGCTCTGTTTTCTGTGAAAGCTGGTAAGGCATCTTTGAATATGGTTATCATGTTTCTTAAAATCCTGATCTCCATCAGTTTTTAGTATAAAATTTGGCTCCTCAGAAATGTTCATACATTCTTATGAAAGTTGTCCTATACCAATTTTTTTTTTCCAGGCTCATATGTTAGTGGTGATGACATGTACAAGGGCACCAGGCAAGGTTCTTCAGGAGATGGTGTAAATTCCTTTTGGTTCCACAGAAGAGTGTGTTGGACCTTTAGCTACAGTGCTGAGCACGGTGATGTAGAATGATAACATAAATAGAAGACTGAAAAACATAAAAAAGACATGGTCCTGCTGGACCGAGTTCAGAGGAGGGCCATGAAGATGGTCAGAGGGCTGGAACACCTCCTGTATGAGGACAGGCTGAGAGAGCTGGGGTTGTTCAGCCTGGAGAAGAGAAGGCTCCAGGGAGACCTAATAGCAGCCTCACAGTACCTGAAGGGGGCCTACATGAGAGAGGGCGAGGCACTCTTTAACAGAGAGGGGGATAATGATTCTATGATTTCCAGAGGTATTTTTGTGACTCCGGTACCATGTCTACTGTTATGGCCAGACAGAAGTCAGTCTGCCCCTTTGATGCTTTGTCAGCTAGGGATGAAATGAATTCCTCAGTTGGTTTGTAAGACATCTAGTAACCAGGGCTAAACCTCTTTCAAAAGTAGGGATGCTTGTTAGGAGTTAATACAGAGTGCCAGTAAACAGTGCTCAAAGGCTACTTAGCAGAAATCGTGGCTTTGCAGGACTGATAAACCTGTTCCTCTTTGCACGACTCAAAGTTCTTCCTGCTGCCACCATTATCTCAAGTTCCTAACAAACTGGATCTTAGTTCAGATGCTGGAATCTGATGCTCTGAAATTTTCAAAGCACTTAGCTTTTTGGAGCTGAATCTCAACTTCAAATCATAGAATCATAGAGTCATAGAATGGTTTGGGTTGGAAGGGACCTTAAAGATCATCAAGTTCCAACCCCCCTGCCAAGGTCTCTTGTTTCTGATTATAATGAAATAGCTGTGAAAAGGAGGAATAAAAGGAGGAACAAAAAGAGACTATCAGACATGAACATAAAAAGGTACACAAAGATACACAAGGGTACAAAAGGTCACCCTGTCCTGGCAGGTTACTGACAATTACTAAGACCAAGTCTCAAAAAAGTTCACAAGAACAGAGCAAGTGCATAGTCCTGCTGCCCCAGAGTCTTGTCTTTGACTATTTCTGACTCAGGGGCTTTTAAAGCCAGATATACTGTCATTTGTTTCATGTCTTAGATGAGGAGAGAGGGCAATTGTATAGCAGCCCTGGAAGTATGATCAATGTACACCTTGAGAAAACAGTATCCCACTCAATGACTGTATTATTTACAGTAAAAACCAAGATCTTCTGATCTAATTCCATTTAATCTGGATTTGAAACTCAGATTTCCTTTTTGTGTTTTATGTCATCACAACTGATCACTGCCTGGCTGAATTCCCTAGCAGTGTGAGAGCTTGTCACCTACAGCTACATATCACTTATTCTTTCTGTCTCCTTCTCCTCTCCCCCTGGTTTCCTCCTTTTGAATGTTTGATAGCGTCTGGATATTAATCATTACAGGGGTCGACACTTCAGCTGAAATAACTCACCCCTTTTACCACCTACGCTTGTCTTTGCATCTCTTTTTATAAGCTTGGTTTTCCTGAGCTGTTTGTTATTTTTTCACATCTATGTCAAGATGAGCCAGAGAAAAAGGCACTATCACCAAACTACTAAGTTTAAACATTTAGAGCCACATGACATGCCTGGATTCACAGTTTTCTGAGTTTGTTTGTTTGGGTTTTGTTTATTTGTCTGGTTGGTTGGTTTGGTTTTACTTCTTTATTTATCTCTTTGGATAGGTAAACATTTATTCATTATATAAACAAGGAATCATTCCTGTGGGAGTAATTGCATAACCCTACCCTTGGTGACATACTTTGATAACATCATTTGTTGAGGTAGGAATGTGAGAATGAACAGTGTGTGTAAATAGAGGAAGCCATGCTACCAGAAAAAGTTGTACACGCTTGTGACCCGTGGGAACTGGGGACGTAAGGTGTGTGTGTGACTGTGTGGATGCATCTCTGTGTGTGTGGTTAGAGCTTTGGGATTAGTAACAGAAGGCTGTTCAGGTATTTTTAGTAGTTAATTAACATTTTGTGAGCATTCAGTATTGTCGTTCATCTGCAGTGTTACTGATACATATCCAAAATATATAGCTCACTGATTACCAGTTTGTTATGCATTGCTAACACATTAATAAACCATTTTGACCCTGATCTGATTTTTGTTCACACTATTGAGCAGCTTCTCCCTGTGACAACTCCCACTACTGTCATTCTGTTTTGTCTCTAGTGGTTGATAGAGGTTTATGAAGCTCAGGATTTGCGAAGTCCTGTGGCCTTTGTCGCTCAATATGAGTAGAAGCCATCTAGTTTTAATTTTTGAATAATTTTGTTATATGGGCTGACAGCTGCTGAAGTCTAGTGTAGTTACCTCAACACTGTTGATAAAATCATGGGTGATAAAGTCCCCACTTCAGTCAGCAACCCAATATACAGTAAGGCTGCAGAGGAAGGTCTGCTTACTTCTTTGATATGAAAAAAATACAAAATAATATATGGTAGATTACCATTTCCTAGAGTTCTTATCTTAAATAAAGAATATAATACCTTAAACGTTATGCAAAGGGGGACTGTTCCAACCTGCTTTAATAAAGTATGTTTTTCACATGCTTCAGAATTAGATAATGGCATACATTAGCATTTGATGTTGAAACCAAGAACTGTGCTATATCCATCAAGTCAATATGCATATATTTAGATAAGAAGAGTTATAATTAGAAAGCACTGAAGAACAAGATTTGTAAGGGAAACAAAAATCTCATGAGTGGGACAGGTCAAGTCAGAGATATGGCAAAGATTTCGCTAGGGAAGATGATCCTCTGCCTTTTGCAAAGTTGTTTGCGCTTTCCTATGACGCATCTAGTGTTTTCAGATATGAAAACTGTCGTGGGTTAAGCAAAGCAGAGTTAATTTTTTTTTCCTTTTCCCTTCTCTTCATAAATAGCTATCAAGGAGCCATGTTTTGGATTCCTGCTCAGGAGAGAATTGATAAGAGAAGAACGTTTATAGTTATTGCTAGGATGTTGCTATTTGTTCTCAAGGACATACATTCAGCCCTTTTGGGGGGAAGAGACAGTCTGGCTTCTAGCCTGGGATTTGCTTTTAGGTAAAGATTGAGAAGCAGACTGACCAATTATTCCATCCCATGCACGTCATACCCAGTATATTAGAAGAAAACTCTTCTAGGAGTACTGGCTTTCACTTCCGGATTCGTCTCGCTTTGGGGAGCCTGCGTT
>WKFP01013983.1:279453-296248 GCA_011057875.1 Pterocles orientalis | reverse complement strand
GGGAAGGCCTTGGGAGAGTGACCACCTGGAGCGAGATGACCCAGAGCAAAAGAGATCCAGAACCAAAAGGGCTGATCTTCCGGAGGGTCCTCACCTATATACTGGGCATGACGTGTATGTTATGGAATAGATTATTGGCCACTTTGGGTCTCAATCCTGAACCTAAGATCAAATCCTGGGCTAGTAACTGGGGCTGTGCTCCCTCCCAGCTTCTCCTGTTAGCAGACAGACAGAGAAGCTGAAAGACCTTGGCTGCCTCATAAACATCACTTTTTTTTTTCTTCTGAGCATAAATCCAAAACACAGCCTCTTGCTAGCTATCGTGAAGAAAGTTAACTCTGTCTCAGCTTAACCCAGGACAGAAACCTTCATAAAAGACTTCATATAGACTTTTGAACAAGCTTACTTAGTGCCTGCTTCTACCGTGCTGTATAGAGAGAACAAAAATTTATCTGGAAAAATGTGGATCACAGGTAATGCCAAGCTCTTACCATCCAAAGTCTACCTAAGGCTACAACAACTGTTATTTAGTAACTATAGGTAAATAGTTTTATTTCATGGAAGAACACAGGTTTTATTCCACACACAGAATATACTGATCAGCATTTTAAAAAGGTAACAAGCTCATTTAATTCTGTACACTTGTGAGTGATCTTACTAGGGACATACTGGTACATAACTCCCAGTACGCCTGTCAGCAGAATATCACTAAATATATTGGAAGCTGAAACTCAAGCCTGTTTGGCAAACAACCCTTACTAATGCACCTGTCTGCCTACTGTGTCAGGTGCACCCACCCTGACAGATTAAGTCTGGGGCTTTCTGACCATTGAAACATTGCAGCTGCTGATCGTTTTCACACCTTTATTTTTTGTGCCCTTACTTTTTGCCCCCTTATGGTAACTGCTGTCACGTACACAGTTGCCAGAAGATGGGGCCTCCAGCTAATAAGAACTGACTTGGCCGTATATAAGCACAGACCAGATTCAACTAGGGTATAAATGGAGTCCCCCTCAGAGGGCAAATTGAGCTGATCCTCCTTGGAGCACTAGGTCTGCAGTAGCGGATTCTCCCCTTGGGTCAGGATGTAAGGTTGACCTCAAGGTTGAGAGCCCTCACCTTATTAGGTGAGGGATTGTGCATTTTGGCTCATCGTTCTGAAGCTTCAGAATTCTTAGGTTGGCTGGGTAATATTCGTTTCATTTGGCATCCTGAATCTGTAGTTTACTAATGTTCATCAGAGTGCTAACCTATTTATTAGAATAAATCTCATTTTGGGTTTATAAACTTCCACTACTTTTATCTGCCTTGTCTATTTTGTGACAAGACAGTTACCTCATAATCAGTGTGGGTCTCTTTCCTCATTTCAGTCAGGTTTATTTTTCTACCAAAGCAGGTACAGAAAAATAATGTGACCTATAAACTGTAGGAACACCTCTAGGCCATCGCACTGGTGATTTCTAATCGGTAATTTTCTTTAGTTTTGGCATCTAAACTGTAGATACTGAACTATTTAGTTTATTAAAGTAGTAAGGTCTGTTGTTGTTCTGTTAACTGATGGGAAGGAAAGAATATGTATTTTATAGACCATCTTAGGAGATGTCACTAACAGAGTAGTCTGTCTCGCTCTATCTTGAAGAAGCAGTGTAGTCCAAAATTAATGTTTTATAGAGTCCTGAAAGAAAATCATAAATCTTGGTGCATTTCAAGGATTACCTCCTCCAAGCTCTAGAACTGACTATTCCAATGTGCCAGAAATCAAGCAAAGGTGTCAGGGTGAATGCGCTGTTAGCAAGAAGTTCTTGACATAGATTAAAAAAACCCCAAAACCAAAAAACAAACACCCCCCAAAAAACCCCACAGGTGGTGTCCTGGGTTAAGCAGAGACAGAGTTAACTTTCTTCACAAGAGGCTGTGTTTTGGACTTATGCTCAGCAGAAGCTGATAAGAACCGATGTTTTGTGCTGCTGCCAAGGTCGGCAGACAAGCGAAGAGGCACAGCCAGTTGCTAGCCTAGGATTTGTTCTTCGGTTACTAGATTGAGAACCAGAGTGACCAATAATCTATCCCATAACATGCACATCATGCCCAGTATATAGGTGAGGACCCCAGAAGATCAGCTCTTCGCCTTTGGGTTCTGAGGCCTTTCGGTTTCGGTTCTCTTCTGGCTCTGGATCGCTCTCTCAAGGCCTTCCCTTCCCCACCCCCGCCCTGCGCCCCAGTCGGCTCTCCGTCTGGGACACTCAGACTGTTATCTCCATTCCATGAGTTTTGGGACCCTCTCTCTCTGGGGGGATTGTTAGTTGGGGCCAGGTGGACACTTTCCCCCCACTCCGGTCAGCTCTAGGTCTGGGATGCTCGGACTGTTATCTCCGTTCCGTGAGTGCCTCCAGAAGCGGTGCACCCCCCGTCTGGGGAATTGTGAGTGTAGTTCTGGGATTGTTAGCTGGGAACAGGCTGAGCCTTTGGTCATCGGGTGGGAGGGGCAGTATCACTGTGTATCACTCATTTGTATATTTGTATATAGTATTATTTTCAATATTATTGTAGTTTAGTTATTAAATTGTCCTTATCTCAACCCATGAGTCCTTTTTTTCATTTACCCCTTTAATTCTCTCCCCTATCACTGTTTGGGGGCGGGAATTGCGTGAGCGGGTGTGTGTGGCTAACCCATCACAGGTGGGGATGGGATTAGGAAAACCAAAGCCCATTTGGAGATGAACATCATGAAATTTGGCAAAAGCAAGTGCAAAATCCTGTACCTGGGGAGGAATAATCCTATACCGCAGGACAGAGCGGCACTGACTGACTGGAAAGCAGTTTGACAGAGAGTAATCCAGGGGTCCTGGTAGACAACAGGCTGATCATTAGCCAGCAATGTGGACTTGTGGCAAGGAAGGTCATCAGCATCCTGGTCTGTGTTAGAAAAAGCATTGCCAGCAAGCTGGGGGAGGGGATCCTTCCTGTTTACTGAGCAGCGGTGCCACCCTGTCTGGTGTGCTGTTTCCTGGTACAGAAGAGGCATGGATATACTGGATCTGGTCCGCCAAGGGTCTGCAAAGATTACTAAGGAACAGGAGCATCTGTCATATAAAGACAGGCTGAGAGAGCTGAGACTTTTCAGCATGGAGAAGAGAACCTTGGGGGTGATCTTATCAATGTAGTAAATATTTGGGGAGAGGGAGGGAAATAAAGATGACAGAGCCAGGCTCTTTTCAGTGGTGTCCAGTTACAGGATGACAAGCAATACTCACAACCTGAAATACTGGAAATTCCATTTAAGAATATGAAAAAACAATTTTATTTTAGCTATGACTGAGCCCTGGAACAGATTTCATGGTGAGGTTATGAAGTCTCCATTCTTGGAGATATTCAAAACGCAACTGAATATGTCCCTGAGCAATCTTATGAACCTGACCCTACTTTGAGCAGGAAGGTTTGAACAAGACAATTATCAGAAGTCCCTTCTGGCTCAACTATTCTCCAATTCTCTTATTCTGTAAAATCTCAACATTTCCTCAATATATATTTAGAAAATAATCCAATCTTTTGTAGAAATATTAATCATCAGTGCACACAGGAGAAATGTTGCTACTGGCCTTGCTTGTCTTGAAAAATTGGTTCTGTTTGTATACCTACGTGTGTCCCGTTTGAAATATTTGTCTTTCTACAGAGAGTATAAAAACTGAAGAACTGTCACATGCTGGTTTTAGTATCTGATTTTTTATTTTGCTTGAATGCAACAACTAAACCTTATGTATAAGTCTGCTGAACACAGATATGAAACAAATATTACTATAGTGGACATGCTATCTTTTACGGTGATGAGGGAATAAATTCTTACATTTTCTTTGGGCAACATTCAAGCCTATAACCACAAAGCCTGTCCAGACCTTTAGTGGTAGAGCCTTGAGTACAAGTCATTGTGAACTTGCACTGCAAAATGCCTGCAATTTCTTCTGTTCTTCCATGTGGAAAAGACCCCAAACTAGCATAAAAACTTTTGCTAGTATGCCCACAACTTCAGGCTTTGTGCCTGCTATGTTTTCCTGCTTTTCTTTATGGAGTCACTTAACCCATAACTAAACTAAGCAACTTCAGGAATCGTTTCCACCAGTCAGCTGAAGGGGGCAGGATTCAATAAAAATGCAGACACACTGTACTCCTGGTTTGTAGGAATAAGGGAGGTTGATGGGGGAAATTGTGTTAGGTACTAGCTTGAAATCATGGGGCAGCATAACACAAATAGGAGAAAAAAGAGAATGAACAGCATAATTCCTTTTTCACATCTCAGTTGAGCTATCACATAAACCAGGACTGGCTATGATTATTGCCACCAGTATCCCTAGGTGTCATTGCCATTTTTTTATGAGCTAAATAAACTTGGGCATAAGCAATGTATATGTAAAATATACATAATATAGAAAGTCTTGTTCTTTCCAAAAGATTGTTCTGTGACCATGTCAAGTCAGTTGTTTTAACTGTAGATGTTACTACAACTTCTTCTCCACTTTTCCCAAAAAAAGTGCACTGTCTTTGGACTCAAGAGAATGAAAAGACAATTTAAACGCATACTGTCTGCTTTTTGCTCATACAACAGCCAATTAGAGGCCCCAGTGGGTCTCAAACAAGAACCAAACACTTGCCACTGAATCTTCAAGGTTTTTTGGAGTCATAATTCTGTTCTCTCTAGAGGTGTACAAGGAGGTGGGTAAAACCCAAGCAATCCAAAATGTCATAAGGACATTGCATATATGAATATGCATATAAGAATACATATTATACATATGCAATCTGCATATTTCTTGTATCTGATAAGCTAAAGAATACTTCCTACTTGTTAAAAAAATATTCAGGAAATATTCAAGCAATTAACTCTGATTATTTTCCACAAGAAAACCTGTTTTATTTTGTAACACTGCAGACAAAACTGGAAAACCTTGTTGTACTTTCATAATCTTGTTTGCCTCCTTAGGCATCTGTGGAAATCAGTCCTTTCACAGAAAAATAGCAGTAGTATGAATACTACCATTCTCTGAAGAGAATGGCTATAAAACCAGTATTCCATATATGTTACTTGCTTTCTTGTTTATAAGAATTTTTATGTTCTAGCATCATGTGTTAACAATTGTTCCAACCAAAATGGAATCATGGTTTTGTTGCCATCATACATTTGTGTGTTCATGCTCAATGCACTAACACAAAGGTTTTTTTTGCTTTAGCACAGGCATGGAAACATCAACTAGGGTCTTATCTGCTCCATATACCCTTAATTATATAATGCATATACATTGTTTTGATAAAATAAAGCGCTATTTGTTTTAATTCTTTTTAAATCTAAACAAGTAAGTGTCAATTGCAGAACATTTAGGATTGACTGTGATCTGAAACATAGAACAAATCAAGAAATATTTGAGCCCAAGCCTGAGACAGTGACACTCAAAGAAAGAGAAAAGTTATATTAATTGAACTGGAAGTACCTGAAAAAAAGAGTAGAGAAAGTTCAGTCTGTTACTTGTCTCTTTTCTGATAAAAAATAGCTTATTCAGAAAATCCTGCTTGAAACATATTTACTGTTTCACTTGGTGGATATATAGGATGAATAAATATGCTTAGGATCTGTCTTTTTTGTTATAGCTTCTCTTTATTCTGCTACGGTCTTTTTTTCTTTTTTTCTCTTTCACTGTTCTTACTATTGCTATTTCCATCTGAGCCAAAGGCAACAGATATTCATACATTAGTTATTACATTTATAAAAAGAAGTCTCTTAAGCACGCATGTTTTGGCAGATTTCCTTGTACATTCAACTCATTATTAGGGGATCATTTTTTTCCCATGAACTTTGGATCTTTCCTGGGTGATTCTTTCAGCAAATTTGAGTTTGGGATGCAGCTGAATAGGATAAAATTATCATGAATCAAATTTTGAACTGTTAAAATATATTGAGTTCTGAAACTTAGAGAGTTACTTTATGGATTTAACACCCAGTTAGGTGTTAAATGGTGTAAAAAAGAGATCTCAGGAATAATCTGGTTACTTTCTAGTACCTAATTATTACCTCACAAGAGACTAGGCTAATCAGTGAAGAAATACAATGCCTACTAGACTTCAGAAAGATTTTCTTTTTTTTCCTTTTGTGGTGGGTTAAGCTTGGCTGGATGCCAGGTGCCCACCAAGGTGCTCTGTCCCTCCCATTCTCAGCAGAACAAGGGGAAGAAAATAAGATTAAAAACTTGTGGTTCAAGATAAAAGCCATTTAATAAAGCAAAAGCCAAGGCCACATGTGGAAGCAAAGGAAAAACAAAGATTTTATTCTCTACTTCTCATTAGCAAGCAATGTTGGGCCATTTCCTGGGAAGTAGTGTTTCAATGCATGTAGCAGTTGCTCCCAGAGACGGACATCATAACAACAACTGTCTCCCTCCTCCTCCTTTCCCTTAGATTTCATTGCTGAGCTGACAGCATATGGTATGGAATATCCCTTTGGTCAGTTTGGGTCAGCTGTCCTGGCTCTGTCCCCTCCCAAGATCCTGCCCATCCCTGAGCCTACGGGGAGGGGGGGAACTCTTGGGGAGACAGCCTTGATGCTGTGTGAGCACTGCTAAGCAGTAGCCAAAACACTGGTGTTAACACCTTTCTAGCTACCAGTGCAACACATAGTACTGTGAGGGCTGCTACAGGGAAAATTAACTCCGTCTCAGTCAGACCAAATACACCTTTTGAACGGATTTTCCCTGCTACAAATAATGATATTATTCTGACAATATCTAACAAATGTCACAGAGCAGTTAAAAAGAGCAGGAACAATGTGGATATAGAAAAGACCTATAAAGCAACAAGGAGCAGATGTTTAATTCTTTGCTTCTCAACTGGACTATAGCTCAGAAGTGAGATTGTCTCTGAATCTTTTTCCTTAAAACTGTATCAGTACAGAGAGGAAAATCACTGAGAAAGGCAGCCATAAGGCAGGTTTTAAAGACTCATTTAAAATCTTATTTTGGGTGAGGTGATGCAAGTGGGGCTCACTGTATATCTTTTTCATGGAGTTTGTGTATCTTATACATAGAGTAAAAGAAGCAAATTTCTAGCCTGTTAACTGATGTTTCAAAACTTGACAAAGAGCATTCAGGAGAAGGATTTACCATACATTTTAGTGAAAGAAGGACAAAACAACATGGAAATTTTGGGAAGCAAAGCTATTTCTGCTGGGCATCTATTAGACAGGTCTTCCAGGGTTTTTAGTTTGTGTGGAAAGTAGTCTGGGGAGAGGAGGGAATGATCTTGTCCTATTAGTTCCTCAGGTTTTTTTAAGTTCTCACTAGTGTCTTTTTATCTTCTTTAAATTAAATAAAATAATCATAACTAGAAGAGTTACAGTGGGAGCCTCACAGTGTTTTATCATTTTTCAAGCAAATAGAAAACAGCTTTATTTTCTTTTCATGCATTGTTCTATCATTGTGAAGCAATATCTCCTTAAAGGTGATTATAATAGTATTTTTAAGAAATTGCTTTAAAATTATGATTGATATTTTATGAACAACATAAATCAACCAATATTATGTGAGGCTGACTTGTTTTATTTCTTGATTGCTTAATTTGGAGCCAAAGCACAATTTGCTAAAGGAGAGATAATAAATCCAAAGTTGCATTACATATACATACCAAAATCTGAAGGAAATGCAGAATGCAAAATTAAACATAAAGAGAGCTGATGAGAAAGAAAATAATGAATTTGAATAAAGCTATTTCGAGACTTGATGATTGCTGACATGTTCAAGCTACTGTATCAGGACATCTGAGGAACAACCAATAGAACTAGAATAATCAAATAATTGCCCTGAGATTTACGTTTAGTGCAAAGGCACCATGTAAGTAACTTGGTTGCACCACTTTATTTATTTGTGTTACATCTTTATGAGTTAATTTTGAGGCAATTGTGACAATTTTATTGAATGAAATACCTAAACTCTTATGTTTATCTTGAGTGACTCTTATTCAAGAGCACTTGTGAAATAAACATACTGGCATCTTGATCACTCAAACATGTTCAAGAACACTCAGAATGTAGAAAAACTGGAGAGATCCTTCAGCAGGCTTCGAAGTTCGAGTACGTTAACTTTTAAAATCAGTTTTCTCTTCACTGGCTCAGCAATAAAAAAGGTGGAGACACTATGTAGTGTTATTTCTGTAGTGACTTAGGATTTCTATAGAAAGGGAAATTCAGAGTTAACAATGCATATGAAGGTAGTTCGGGGACTCCTTCTTTAGCAACATATAACAGAGAATAAGATCTAACTATATAAAATAACATATAGCTCTCAGCTGGCAATGAATTACTAGTGGAAAATATGGTCTACAATAAATATTGAAAAGGAGTAGAACTCTTAATGTTTTAGGACCTTAGTATCTATTTTAATAGTAAATTATTTAAGTTTAATAACAAGTAACTGAATCTTTGGGGTGAGGGATCAGAGACTAGATGATAGTTATTTAGCGTCATCACATTCAAAACGTTCCAAGAATTCATGGGCTGTCATCAACCTGAACAGAAAATAGTAGCACAGGAATCATACCTCTAGTCTTAAATCTAACTTGTTTTCCTTTTCTTACAGCAACTACTTTTGAAAATTGTAGTCATATGTTTTTATTGATTGCAATGGAAAATGCCCTTAGTGCATCATATTAAACTTGGGTAATTCAATTGTCAATTCAGTATTGAAAATAATCTTCTACCTATCTAACATGTCAATTATCTGTGAGTCTATGAATACTGAGTGATTCAAGTGTGTCACAGTCCTTCTCTAGCTCAATACACCGTTTTCAAAATCTTTTCCTTACAAGCATCATTTATCACTCTGTCTTCTCTAAAGAAGGCCAAGTACTATTTAGTTTGGAATGTGAAGGTAGGTTTTTTGTCCAGTTTTCTGGAAGTTGATGGAAACTTTTAGCCTCACATAGATCTGTCAATCTTTCAGCATCCACCAATTTATCCTACAAGTTACCCGCGTGTGTTATATTGTTTGTATGGAAGCACAAGCTCTCAACACTCATTCGTTGTCACTGATGTGGCCTACAGTCATGGAAAATTATTTTCCTCTGTATGCTTGTTGTGCTGTTTTGCTGCTAGCCAGGGTCAAAACCATAACGGATGCACATGAATTATATCATTTAAATGTGTTTTTTCCAGATGTAGTCTTTCACTGAAACAATTTGGCGTAAGTGTTCTGTTAGGAAAAATAATACAAAGTGGTTCTTTGAATATTACAGATATAACTACCAGCTTTCTGTGACTCAACACATAGTGCAGACAGTCACGTAATCATAGATGTAGGTGTAACAAGCAGCTCTGAAGCTTCCTGTGTCCTCTTTGCTCACTCCTGTCCAGTGGCTCATCTGCTGCATTCAGCTCATTGTGGTCTACGGCCTTACTCTACAGAGCACAAAGGGATGTGAGGAGGCTGAATTTCATGTACTGCTTACCGTAGTATTTTAGCTTTGATTTATTATGTAATGCCATACAGTACAGGTAACTTCTAAGTTCATTGATCAACTATCTGTAAAACAATGTTGACAAAAATGTAGGGCTATGGAGGGGACTAGTCAACTAGATGTATCAATTGTGTTTTGATTTTGGAGACTGTTATTGTTTCTTTTTTGAAGCTTGTTCGGATGAACACTTCAGCATACTGGGATATTTTTTCATCTCTTTTCAAGAATTTCTGTCTGTTAATGGTCTTTCATTCTACTTCCTCTGTCTAAAAGATAAGTTCAATTCCATCACTGCTTATAAGATCTGTTTAAAAGGTTCTGATCTTTCTTTGATGCTGTGGAGAGTTCTCCATGCTCTGGATATCTTAAAGTTCTGTATTTCATTGCTGCTCTATCTTCTACTTAGCACAGCCATGAGCATCTACTTATGTTATTGCAAAGTCAGTTGATCCCTTTTCTTAGCAAATACTCCTCTATGAGTGCATCAGGACTTAAATGGGCTTTGTCTGGTTCTATGTATAAATTAACACACCACTTTTAACCTACTATTTCATTTCCTCTGCTCTTTGACAATCATTTTAGAGACTGGTTGTGCACTGCCACAATAGCAGAAAATGCATTCAGCCCATTTTTAAAATAAAGCAGTGAATTTGTCTACACAACAAGCCCCAGACAACAACATACTAGCACTACATGCATTTTGGTTTGATGGATTTTGTCCCAGCTTCTATCTGATGCTTGGTGCAGTCCACAGTGTGGACATTAACCACGGCACCTCTCTAGGTATCTTGATTTTGAACAGGCTTAAACGTGAGTTAAGTGTTCAATCTTGTGAAAACTGTGACACTTCTGAGAATGTGCAGAAGCACTTCTATTGATAGACAGTCTGAGAACTTTAAAGAGGTAAATAGATATTGAAGGTGTTTAAAGCAGAGGGTCCAAAACCCCAGCGGTGGAACTTAGGTGCCTGATTTGTTTTTTGAACCTAACGTTTCCTCACCTAATCAGCGGCTGTTGTCAGCAATGAAACCAGACATAGTGCAGAAGAGTATTATGCAAGACCACACAGCACCAACAATATCTCTTAATCTGCCTTGCACTTATTCCAAGGCCTTGTCCTTTAAGCAGGCTGCAAAACAAAAGCCATGAATTGTGTTAGAATGATTGACAGCCGGCAGAGAGGCATGGTCATCATTGGCGGGAAGCACCAAATGAATTTTCACCTCCTGTGGTGTTCCTGTGGTGGTTAGACCTTGGCTGCATGCCAGCGTCCACCAAGCCGCTCTATCACTCCTTCAACTGGACAAGGAGGAAAAATGCTACAAAAGACTCATGGGTCGAGGTAAGGACAGGGAGGTCACTCAGCAATTACCATCGTGGACAAAACAGACTTGACTTAGGAAAATTAATTTTTTACCAATCAAATCAGAGTAAGATAATGAGAAATAAAACCAAATCTTAAAACAACATCTCCCCACCCTTTCCTTCTTCCCAGGCTCAACTTCACTCCTAAATTCTCTACCTCCTCCTGTCAATCAGCACAGGGGAACGAGGAGTTCTTCACACATTGTCTCTGCTGCTCCTTCTTCCTCACACTCTTCCCCTGCTCCAGTGTGGTGTCCCACCCACGGGAGAAACTCCTCCATGAACTTCTCCGAAGTAAGTCCTTCCTACAGGCTGCAACGCTTCACAAACTGCTCCAGCATGGGTCCTTTCCATGCGGTGCAGTCCTTTGAGCACAGACTGTTCCAGCATGGGTACCCCACAGGGTCACAAGTGCTGGCAGAATACCTGCTCCTGCGTGGGCTCCTCTCTCCACAGGGGCACAGCTCCTGCCAGGAGCCTGCTACAGCACGAGCTTCCCATAGAGTAACAGCCTCCTTCAGGCACATCCACCTGCTCTGGCATGGGGTCCTCCCAGGCTGCAGGTGTATCTCTTCTCCACCATTACCCTCCACGGCTGCAGAGGGCACAGCTGCCTCACCATGGGCTGCACCACAGGCTGCAGGGGAACCTCTGCTCTGGCACCTGGAGCAGCTCCTCCCACTCCTTCACTGACCTTGGTGTCTGCAGAGTTGTTTCTCTCACATATTCTCACTCCTGTTTCCTGGTTGCTGTTCTGCCTTTTCTTTTTTTTTTTCCCCTTCTTAAATATGTTATCACAGAGGCACTGCCACCACTGCTGGTGGGCTCAGCCTTGGGCAGTGGCAGGTCCATCTTGAAGCTTAGCTTCATGGCATGGGTGCAGCTTTTGGTATTTTCTCACAAAAAACGTCCCTATACCTCTCCCCCTCTCCCTCCTGCTCCACTACCCAAACCTTGCTACACAAACCTGGTACAATTCAATATACCCCACTGAGAAACTGAAAAGTCAGTACATTAGATCACTGCATATTTAAGACCCTTTATTGAGTTATAACAGGTGATAGTTGACAAGCGTGTACCAGAACACGTACACTTCAGGTTTAAAATTTAACATTCAGCATTTATAGAATCACAGAATTGTTTGGGTTCAAAAAGACCTTAAAGATCATCAAGTCCCAACCCCCCTGCCATGGGCAGGGACACCCTCCACTAGACCAGGTTGCTCAAAGCCTCATCCAGCCTGGCCTTGAACACCTCCAGGGATGGGGCATCCACAGCTTCTCTGGGCAACATGTTCCAGTGTCTCACCACCCTCACAGCAAAAAAATTCTTCCTAATGTCTAGTTTAAATTTAACCTTTTTTAGCTTATACCCATTACCCCTTGTCCTTTCACTACACTCCCTGATAAGGAGTGCCTCCCCATCTCTCCTGTAGGCCCCCTTCAGGTATTGGAAGGCCACTATAAGGTCTCCTTGAAGCCTTCTCTTCTCCAGACTGAACAACCCCAACTCTCTCAGCCTGCCCTCATATAGGAGGTGCTCCAGCCCTCTGACCATCTTCGTGGCTCTCCTCTGAACTTGCTCCAACAGGTCCATGTGCTTCCTGTGCTGGGGACTGCAGATCTGGAAGTTAAAAACAATATTCTATAGTTTTGTTGTGATCCATGATGGTATCTCAGCTATTGTCTCTAATTGCAAAAATTGTGCAGCTTCAGATGTCTGTGTCTCTGACTGTCTAGAAGAATGGAATACTTACGAAAAAAAAGTCAAAACCTTGCCTTGAGCATAGTTTTGACTTGTAACTTTGTGGTGCTTTTCCAGCTTCTGACGTTAGTCTTCAACACTGTGACTGAAAACAAAAGTTATTTTTTCTTTTAACTGCTTATTCCATGGTAAAATGCTCACCTGGAGGAAGGACCTGATTGTAGAAATGCTGGCCAGATGAAGTCAATAGAGACTGGGAATTCAGCACTCTCTTAAACAAAACCATAGGAGTGAAATTTTGACCCCTGTGAACATAAAACTTCAAGGGACTTCAATGAAACCAGGATTTCATGCTAAATCTCAGAAAGTAGGTAACCATGATTAAAAGTGCCCAAACTAAGAGGCCCCTTTGGAAAATCAGATTTTGAATGACATACTAGAATTCACACAAGGAGTCATTGTCAGAGCTGAGATGAACTCATGATTTCCTGGCTCTTACTGATTGAAATTACTTCTTAGAACTGGCTAGCATAGCAATAAAAGCAAATTTTGCACTGCAATAATTTCTGATACTGTGTTCGACTTTATAAAATATGTTCCTTGGGGGTGAAATTAATGAGCAACACGTAAAGACTGCTTATTCACACTTTATGCAGCTGCACTTACAAGGGGATTGGGAAAGATGAAATCCAGCCTCAATACAAGGCCATGGTGTGATGTGGCCAAACTTCAGGGGGCTGTGGCTTTCATTTAACCTTATAGGCTAGATTAATAGCTGCTGAATCTCTGCATGTTCTTCATAAATATTCCAAGTGACTTGATCTCCTTGATCTGACATTTTTGCAGCTCTTTTTCAAGCCTTTTCCTAAAAGTTTGGCCACAACTCTGCTCGAAGAAGAATCAGCCTTCATCCATGGCTTTCATACAGTAGAAATACATCCCTTCTTCCCATAATTCCTTTATCAACAGTTTCCCTGTAGGTTCTACTTATTGCACTTTTGTGAGGTTAATGACTTCAGTTAAGCTATGGGTAACCCACAGAAAATGGTTTAAAAAATTTTCTATGTTATATGGATAATAGTGAGCTTTCATACAGTATTGTATCCTATCATTTACAGCCCAGGTATTAACATATGTAAGGCTTATCAGCTAAATGTGAACTGTGGAGAGCAACCGAGTACCAAGGAAGAGTGGCGCACAGATGTGGTTTTTGCACTGTAGGTTGGGTGTTGGGCTTTCTTTGACAGGCAGTCTCAATTTTTGTCAAAGAAAGTGAAAAAAAAAACAAGACACACCATAAGAATCTTTGTTGAGAAGGAGATATGAATGAAATGAGACCTAATACATCCTTCTCTTCTCTGGTTATGTCTGTTTCACTGTGCAGGTGAGGTGGCATGTTGCGCGATAAATCATAATATTGGAGACTCTCAAATTATTTGAAAGAATTTTGCTGATTAATATGTATTTGTTTCAGATGCTGCCCTCTTTCTTATGAAAGACACACACAATTCCTTTCATCAGGAGTTTGTTTTCTCAGGTCTAAATATTACCAACTTTGTTAAATCAAGATTTCTTCTAAAAATCAGTAGGATTTGGACTGCAGAAAGACTGGAAATTGACTGCAGAGCTTGGCCATACACTAGAAGGGCTCGATCACATACTAAAGTACAGTAACACTAATAAAAGTGCTGTAAATTTAAAATTTATTTTGCTAATCTCGAATGGAGCACTCTCTTATTCACAAGCCAGGCTTTGCTGTATTTTTAAGTAATTTTATCCAACAATAACTGTGTCAGGATTCCCGTGTGGTGAGATAGCATTTACAGTGTATCTGCGATATTTTGTCAATCAATGGAAGTTCAGTCCACCCGTACTTGCAGTTCACTCAAAGTCATATAAAAAGGGATAGGTCATCTCCAAGACCAAGCTAATATGTGTGTTAGCTCATCTTCATCAGTATCTCACTTCAGTAGCATAGTAATTACGGTAACTGCATTACTCCCAGTACAGAGGAGTTTGGAGATGGAAAGCAGAGTGAGATCATGTCAGTACACCAATGAAGGCATGTCCAATGGTGTTAATTAAGGTGCGAGATCCTATTGTCTTAATACAGTAAATGAAGATAAGGAAATGTTCTTAAAAGAAAGTGGATGTCAGATAAATGTATTAACATAGAAGAGGCTGAGAACCCCCAGCTTTTCAGAAGCAAGAGCTATATAGAATACGATGAACAACTTTCTGTTGTGGTTTAACCCCAGCCAGCAGCACACAGCTGCTGGCTCATTCCCCGTCACTGGAGTGGGGGAGGGAATCAGAAGAGTAAAAATGAGAAAACTCATGGGTTGAGATAAAGACAGTTCAGTAAACAAAGCAAATAGTGTGCACAGAAGCAAAGTAAAATAAGTAAAGTAAAACAGGGAACTCATTCACTACTTACCATCAGCAGGCAGGTGTTCAGCCACCTCCAGGAAAGCAGATCTCCATCATGTGCAGCAGTTACTTGGGAAGACAAACTGCCATAACTCTGAATGTCCTCCCCTTTCTTTCTTCTTCTTCCCCCAGCTTTATATGCTGAGCATGATTACATATGGTATGGAATATCCCTTTGGCCAGTTGGGGTCAGCTGTCCCAGCTGTGTCCCCTCCCAGCTTCTTGTGCACCCCCAGCCCACTCACCGGTGCGGTGGGGTGAGAAGCAGAAAAGGCCTTGGCTCTGTAAACACTGCTCAGCGACGTCAGAAACATCCCTGTATTATCAACACCGTTTCAAGCAGAAATCCAAAACATAGCCCTATACTAGCTACTGTGAAAAAAATAACTGTATCCCAGCCAAAACCAGCATACTTAAAAATAGTTTTAATGTGTTGATCTTGAAGACAATTACACCACACTAATTATCTTACCTACAGACTTCTTAGGTGAGCTCCTAAAAATACCAAAGATAATTAAAAACATCCTCTGTTACAAGTGTAGCTTGGCTCAGAACACAGACACCCTGATGAAGACAGAGTTAGAAATACAGACCTAGAAAAATATTTGTTTCACCTCACAAATAGATGACGTATTATAAAATTCCTGTTGGATTAGCCTGCTTACTGTGTTTAATGGTAGACTCTCACGGTAGTATAAGAAATAAGAGCTGTTTATGACTTCCCATGTTAACTACATTGCAAAATAGTCACTTTAAAAAGAAATAGCTGACACATTTGAAAGAGAACTATTCCTTCTATAAAATGTTAATCTAGAATTTCGGGTGTTTGATTACTCCTAAGATTAATCCTCTACCCTCTGCTTTTATATAAATGTTCACAAAACATTTTAGTTTTTAGAACTGTTCTCGTTATTGGTCTGTCTCATGTTGAGTTAAATGTACCCTTAATCACTTTAAAATGAAGATTAATTTGTCTTTTCAGATTATTTTGATGACTTACTTGTAGCAAACAGAAACAAGCCCCTAAAAAGTTGGATATCTAAGATGACCTTCTAAAAACCATCAAAACAAAATAGATCACCAGACCAAAAAACATGAAATTTCTGAAAGCTGGACAGAGGACAGAGCTGATTGAACAGATAGTTTAGACCATTTTTTTGGTCAACTTTCATAAACATCAGGTGAAATAATTTGCCTTCTTTTTTGAAAGTTGAGGTTTTATTATACATTTATTTAATTTTTATTCAGCAAGCATTTTCTTTACGCTCACTTTCGTGGAGTCCTATCATGTTATGCCAGTGGTTTGGGAAAGTATATAACATATCCCATTCAGTGTTGAGGCCCACAGGTGAAAGGGAATGGAAATTATTTGCTACCATTCTTACACAGTTTTAATGTATCTATAAAGTGCTGTAAATGTTTGTGTTGGGTTTTTTTTGTAACTGTTATCTCCTATCAATACTTAATTTAATTAAACATTAATTAAACTACAGATTGTGAATTCTCCTTGTAAGGACTCCCAGTCCAAAAAGTTAATGTGACCCATCATCCCAGCTGAGACTGTTACAGCGACAATGTTATTCTGAGCAGCTGCAAATACAATGGGCTGTTATTTGTGTTTATGAGTACAACTTGGTGGCTTTAGACCTAAAAAATCTGCATTTCTAACTTGATGATTCTGATAATAATAATAATAATAATAATAATAATAATATACAGTAAGACTGGCAATCCTTTTCTGTATATTAATTTTTGTGGGTGCCTCTTCATCAGTTGTTCTAGGTGTTTCTACTGTGCTTTCCACAGT
>WKFP01013983.1:248128-279403 GCA_011057875.1 Pterocles orientalis | reverse complement strand
TTCCTTTAACAGTGTTAACTTTGGCAAAGTGAGTCTGACCCACATGATCAGATTTGTAACACATAAGTGAAAGTTAGCTTGAATACTGGACATCTTTTAGAAATTGCTAAAAAGTGACAGTTTTTGAACTTAATTTGTGAAGTATGTTAACTAAAGAAAGGATGTTTGGAGATATTGAGTAGGGAGGGATGATATTTATTCTTTCATTGAATGTTATCTGTGGGCAAGTATGTCCCTTACTCCTGCAAATAGTATTCAAGACAGAATTAGGTAGGTTTTTGGAGCAGAAGTGCCAAGAATCATATTCCAAGATAGCTCACAGGAATTTATTTCTGAGGTCGCAGACACAAAATAAAATCAAGTGTTTGTGCTCATCTGTAGAAACGTGATCCTGGAAGAAGCCAGAGCTATCTCCAGGAAAATAGCTACAGCTAGAGAAGCTTGACATTAACCTTGGGCTGCTCTACTAAATTTACATTAATTTTGCCCTTTATGGGCAATTGTGACCGATCAGACATAAGTGTACAAGAGTTGTAGGAATAATACAAGCTTCGTGGGAAACAAGTTCTTGACGTGCAGATAGCAGCCCTTCCATATCAGATGTACATTTCATTACAAGGTGCTCTCATGGGCACCTCCTGCTCATTGTGGAATGAGAAACACAGCAGCAAGTGAAAAAAGTACTGCTGAGGAAATGGGGACATCAGATGAATCACAGAATTATAGAATCATTTAGGTTGCAAAAGCCCTTTAAGACCATCAAGCCCAACTTTAAATCTAACACTGCTAAGTCCACCACTAAAACATGTCCCTAAGCACCACATCTACACTGCTTTTGAATACCTCCAGGGGCAGTGACTCAACCACTTCCCTGAGCAGCCTGTTCCAGGGCTTGATAACCTTTTTGATGATGAAATATTTCCTAATATACAATCTAAACCTCCTGTGGTGCAACTTAAGGCCGTTTCCTCTTGTCCTATCACCTAGCGCTTGGGAGAAGAGACTGACATGCATCTCTCTAGAACCTCCTTTTAGGTAGCTGTAGAGAGTGATAAGGTCTCACTTCAGCCTCCTTTTCTGCAGACTAAACAACCCCAACTCCCTCAGCCACTCCTCACAGGACTTGCTCTTTAGACCTTTCACCAGATACATTTTCCTTCCTTGGACACACTCAAGTGCCTCAGTGTCATTCTTGTAATGAGGAGCCCAAAAGTGAACCGAACTGAGTAGAGGGGGACAATCACTTCCCTAGTCCTGCGGGCCACACTATTTCTGATACAAGCCAGGATGCTGTTGGCCTTCTCAGCCACCTGGGCACACTGCTGGCTCATATTTGACCATCTGTTGACTAATACCTCCTTTTCTTCCAGCTACTCTTCTGCAACCCTGTAGCGTTGCAGGAGGTTGTTGTGACCCAAGTGCAGGACTCAGCATTGAGCCTTGTTGAATTTCATACAATTGGCCTCAGCCCATCGATCCAGCCTGTCCAGATTCACAGAATCATAGAATCATAGAGTGGCCCAGGTTGAAAAGGACCATAGTCATCATCTAGTTCCAAACCCCCCGCCATATGCAGGGCTGCCAACCACTAGACCAGGCTGCTCAGAGCCACATCTAGCCTGGCCTTGAATGCCTCCAGGGACGGGGCATCCACAACCTCCCTGGGCAACCTGTTCCAGTCTGCCACCACCCTTTGGGTGAAAAACTTTCTCCTAATCTCTAACCTAAACCTCCCCTGTCTTAGTTTAAAACCATTCCCCCTTGTCCTATCACTATCCATCCTCGTAAACAGGCATTCCCATTCCTGTTTATACACTCCCTTCAAGTACTGGAAGGCCGCAGTGAGGTCTCCCTGGAGACTTCTCTTCTCCAAGCTAAACAAGCCCAGTTCCCTCAACCTCTCCTCATAGGAGAGGTGCTCCAGCCCTCTGATCATCTTAGTTGCCCTCCTCTGCTCCCTCTCCGAGAGCTCCACGTCCTTCCTGTGCTGGGGGGCCCCAGGCCTGGACACAGTACTCCAGATGGGACCTCACAAGAGCCGGGAAGAGGGGCACAATCACCTCCCTCTCCCTGCTGGCCACCCCTTTTGTAATGCAGCCCAAAACACAGTTGGCTTTGCGGGCTGCAAGCACGTACTGCCGGCTCATATCCAGCTTCTCGTCCACCAGGACCCCCAAGTCCTTCTCCGCAGGGCTACTCCCAAGGAGATCTTCCCCCAGTTTGTATAAATACCTCTGTAGAGCCTTCCTACCCTGCAGCTGATCAACACTCCTGCCCAACTTGGTGTCATCTGCAAAAGCTTAATGAGGATGTACTTGGTTCCCTCGACCATTGATAAAGACATTAAACAGACCTGGCCCCACCACTAAGCCCCGGAGAACACCACTTATGACCAGGCACCAACTGGACACTTAGCATGAAGTGTGCTTTATGTTTTACCAAAATCGTTAATTCTGTTTCAGGAAAAAAAAAAGAAAAAAGAGTTTTTAATTGGGAGGCTAGAAAGCAGCTGCTCTAATATATTTCTGTAACCTTCGCAACAGCAGAGAAAACATTCAAAAGAATAGGTTAACCTTGGAGCATAACCCCATGGAAATAAATAATTGTTTGTTCACATGCATTAATAAGATTTAAAAAGACATTGATTTATTAAATGATGGGTCATTAGTAGTGGAGGCAAAGGCCAAACAAGCTCACATGGAAAGTGTATTACTCTAAAATACGACACTGAAGCTCTTGTTATCACTGGCATGTGTAAATCAATATAAACTGAATTACTGAAAGTATGACAGTATTTAAAACATGTAATTTCATACATTATGGATACATTTTAATGTATCCATAGTTAATATTAGTTGGTATGGCTACATTAATTCCAACAGAACTATGTTGATTTACCCTACCTTAAGATCTTGCTCATTAATAGCAGTTATCCTTTATTTGTTGTAATGATATTAGTATATGCCTATTAAAAAATTTTTAAAAGACAAATATTTAGAGAGTCATTGATACCTTGCTTCTCATAATGCCTATGGAAATGCGGGTGGTCCAAATATAAACACACTATGAAAATGAGAGTCTCCAGCTGGAGAGAAATTACAGTTGGTAATAATGGCTTTTACCTGTCTAAAAATTTAAAAAGCAAGTACATGTTATGCTAAGAAAACAATAGTTTAGAAAGTATCACCAAGTAGATTGATTATATCTTGAATATATTCAATTTATTTCATATAATTTTCATTCATAAATATTTTATTTGCACTGTTTTCATTTGTGCCTAGATATTATCTATCTAGAAAATAAATTAGCTACCTCTTCAAGTAGAAGCATAAGTTGTTTTTCAGAGGTACCACTTTCCATAAGGAAAGCAAGACCATTTGTGAAGAAACATTGTGCTGGGGAAAAAGAACATAAATTAAACTCAAGGGGGAAAGCCAGATGATGGTTTCTTAGGTCTACCCCTAAATGCTTATGTACAAGTATATATGTTACATAAATGAATTTTATTATTCTGAAAACATGCCTTATTATTTTATGGATGATGTAATTATTAGTTTTGAATTGATAATACTGGATCATAAGTACTATAGTAGATAATTAAACTGAGTAGCAAAGAGGTATGTAAAAAAATTAATCTAGAATTAGCGTAATAACATGTAGGGAGTAATATAGCATGGGTATATAGAAAGTGGAATTATGATAAAAAGCATCCTCCAATGTAGTTTTATACTGTGACATCTATGGTTTTTTGCTACCATTTGAAAAGGAAAGTGTTTTAAGATTCTTCCCCTATCTATGCATCAACAGAATATTCATACTTCATGCTGATAAACTTCATCTTGAGCAAATACATATACATAAGTTACAAAAATAATAGGTTTAAAAAGTCCACAACCATTTCTAATTTAAATACTGGCTGCACACTTAACTGATCCATGAAAATGTGAATCATTTAGTGTACCCAAAAGACTAAAATAATACTGTATAAAGGACAATATATTCAAGTATGTTTAAAATACATATTGCAACAGATGACTGTACTTAAAATATACCTTTAAGTCACTGGGAACATTTAAAACTCAAAAGAGCAGAAATACTTTGCCTCTTTGTGAGCAACTCCACAACAGAAAACAACACACCGTAATGCACGCAGAAGGAATACCAAATTCAAGAAGGAGGTGAGGGGGAATCAGCAGTAGGTTACACAATGCAGTCAAACCTCAAGCAGCTACTGCTCAAAATATTTACGTTTTCGGTCAGCTGAATGTTGCTGTATTCGAACAAAGAGTTAATATTCATCTGGAATGCTATTAATTTGGAGAAACAATAACACTAAAAGAGAGTCTGAAGCATTATGTTGTGTTGCAGCTTCTACATGGCTCTTCCTCCATGCCAAACCTGTGAGAACATCTGACATCAGAGCGTTGAGGTTTTTTTGTTTGTTTGTTGTCTTGTGCAAAACCCCATTAGGCTAGCTACTTCCTAATCAGTGGAGTTGTACCAGGTCCCACAACAGAGGTAATCGGCAGTGATCCATCACAGCAGTCACATCTTGCCTTGTACTACGCTTTTCAATATATTTCAGACGGTTTAAATGTATACCTCATACTTCAACACAAACATACTTTGAATTTTATGAACTTAATACATTTAACAGATTAGCCCAGCCTATAAAAACATAACAAAAGCACAGATAAGTATTTAGAAAAAAATCAGGTCACCTAACATATGAATGTAGTAATAGTCTAATTCCACTTCCATTACATTTATTATACACTTTTAACATGATACTTACACTATTTCTGAATGTGTCTTATCCTGAATCTTGCTTAAACAAAGTTGCTAAAGGTAGTATGAAAAGTGCCTTTGTTGTATCTTAGTTTTTCTTGGCTCTGTTAGGCACAGCACAAAAGCAAGAAGTATTTTGCCCTGTGTAGCTAAGTTGTCATTTGCAAATTTCAAGTTTTGGTTTCTTTCCTGCATGCTGAGGTTTAATTTAAACCATGTCACCCACCTTCAGCAATGATGTCATATCCCTTTGTGACAGCACTCTGAAGTTCTTCGAAGTTGCCAGTGAGTTAGTGCCATTCTCTCCTCTCATAAATGTTGAACAAGTGCTAGATTTTTCTTTATTGCCCTTGTTCATGGAGCAAACTTTGTAATTTATAGGACAACCACCTGAGCCAATGTTTAATGGAGTATTAACAAAGAATGAAAAATAATTGTAAAAGCTTCCAGAATTTAATTTTAGCTTGGTTTAATTATATAATCATTACCGTTACTCTGACTTCAGGCTTTCACTTCCATTTCCAGGAAACTGCATTTCTTGCTTTACAATAGCAGGTATTGTGGTTCCCGGTCTACTCGTACCAGATTTCAATATTTTCAGAGATTCATGGTGGAAGAAAAGTCTTCCCATGTTATTTTATCCTTTTCACTTTCTAGAACTGGATTACTCTTTATAATGAACACTGCAGAACTGTGTTCAGCATAGCTTCAAACAACTGATGAAATAGCTTTCATCACCACTTCCTGCCTAACAGATGTAATGACATATGTAAACTTTGTTTTTCAAATGTGGTAGAACTTTCACTCAAAGGACCCATTAATACTGAAAGCCAAACAAAGTAAGAGATCCATCTGCATCTATTTGACACTTCATCCCTGTATCTACAGGAATCATTCTAATTTATAATCTGATACAGATGATACAATGAGACAGAGAAGCGACAGACTGGAGACAGACTGTGATGGTGGAGTAGAGACTGGTGTGGTTCAGAAGAGAACCTCCATTGAAAGGTGGGGGAAATTCATGTAAACTTGACCAAGTCATATTTTAGCTATATGGCACATAGAATCCAGTTTGTGACTCTACCGTTTCTTTGTGTTGGTGGTCTCTGTGAAGTTCTCTTCAATGGAAAAGTAAGATTAAAATGTCAAGGTATGGAATATAAAGTTACTTTTATGGATGGCACAGAAAGATGAACACATCCTAAGAAATGGGGCAAGAAGTGATTTCTGGAGAATTTTCAGTTTGTGTTGACTCTAAAGAGAGTGCTTACAATGTAGCAGAGATACAATGCCCAACTCTGAGATGGGTACAGTTAGGTGAAATGCTGACTTAAGCAGGCAAGGCCCATCCTGACTGTGCACCATTAGATTTTGACTACCTTCAAAAACTGTTGCACCTCCCAAAGTTTCAGAAGTCTAGAAAATTTGAAAATATTTTGGGAAGCCAAGTTTCACAGACATCTTTTATGTCATCATTATTGTGTAAAAAACCCCCACAACCACCTTGAGAGGTGGGCCAATGCAAACCTCATGAAATTTAACAAGGCCAAGTGCAAGGTCCTGCATGTGGGTCGAGGCAATCCCAAGCACAAATACAGGCTGGGCGGAGAGTGGTTAGAGAGCAGCTCTGAGGAGAAGGACTTGGGGGTATTGGTGGATGAGAAGCTCAACATGAGCCAGCAGTGTGCGCTTGCAGCCCAGAAAGCCAACCGTGTCTTGGGCTGCATCAAAAGAAGCATTAGCAGCAGGTCAAAGGAGGTGATTCTTCCCCTCTACTCTGCTCTCGTGAGACCCCACCTGGAGTACTGTGTTCAGATGTGGGGCCCCCAACATAAAAAAGACCTGGACCTGTTGGAGAGAGTCCAGAGGAGAGCCACAAAATTAATCAGAGGGCTGGAGCACCTCCCCTATGAGGACAGGCTGAAAGAGTTGGGGTTGTTCAGTCTGGAGAAGAGAAGGCTCCAAGGACACTCAATAGCAGCCTTCCAGTACCTGAAGGGGGCGTACAGGAGAGATGGGGAGGCACTCTTTATCAGGGAGTGAAGTGAGAGAACAAGGGGTAATGGGTATAAGCTAAAAGAGGGTAAATTTAGACTAGACCTGAGGAAGAAATTTTTCACTATGAGGGTGGTGAGACACTGGAACAGGTTGCCCAGGGAGGTTGTGGATGCCCCATCCCTAGAGGTGTTCAAGGCCAAGCTGGATGAGACTTTGAGCAACCTGGTCTAATGGAGGGTGTCCCTGCCCATGGCAGGGGGGTTGGAACTTGATGATCTTTAAGGTCCTTTCCAACCCAAAACATTCTATGATTCTATGATTCTGTGATTCTATGTCAGATACTGAATAAATACTTTGTGATGTTATGCATTAGATAAATATTTTGAATTTGAGGCATTGAAAGTTTGTGTTAATGTGACAAACTGGTAACAAATTGGTAACATACTGGTGAGTAACATTTATGAAATTTAGGTGTATATATTTTATTTTCTCTATAGACAAGGCTAAATCAATCTTTATAGACCATTTTCGACAAGCCTGTCAACTCTAAGAATGTTTCTATAGCAGAAAATAAATACTGTGTACTTTTTCTTACTTTTTAAAAATTTTATTTACAGGTATACCGTTGAAGATTTTTATATATTACCTTTATTTCTGCTTTAAAAATTAATTGTGTAAGTTATTTTACTCCATTCTTGAACAGAGATTTCTGCATATGAGCTGATAGGTGCCAGAAATATTGTTTATGCATCTCACCTCAGAAGCAAACACTGGGGATGGTTTGGTTGTGTTTTGGTTTTTTCTTCTTGCATTATTTTATACGTTACTTAACTTGAAGCAAATAACTTAAAACATTTGGTTTTATTTCCACTACTAACATTTTACTCCTAAGGAAAACAAAATTAAAACCAAAATACCCTCCAAGATCCTTTGCAAATCTTCCTGATCTGTAAAAGTAGCATCTTTCTCACTGATACTTTTGATGACTCTTTTTTGTTACTTCTCTTTGAACAACAGGAAGATTCTCTTCGTTAAAACAGAATGGATCTTTCACCATTCCAATTAAAACCCTTAGAAGCATGTCAGCCAGTGTAAGGGTACAGATTTCCTGACTTATGCCTCCATCTACATTAAGCAGTTTTGCACTAGCCTAATTTTGATAACAGGAGGTACCCATGAAGGAAGAGAGAAATCCCGTTTCTGAGAACAGAAGGAATGTATCTCAAGGGCAGGAAGGTGTTTGTCCTTCCATCATCGTGCTGTGATGGGAATAGTAGTGTCGTCCTTTGATTCAGTAAGTCTGCTTTTCAGTAGTGATGACTGATGTGACAGTAGTGTTTATGTATCTGCATGGCTGTCCTCACAGTGAAACTTGTAAATCCAATGGCCAACATGAACTAATTGGACAAATGAAACAGAGCTATCACAAATATTAGATGTTTGATGGGATTTTTTTGTTTTGCAATGCCACATGGAGGAGATACTATAAGTTTGACCTTACCAAGGAAAAATCTCTTTAGGTTCCCCCCAGTCTGACAACAGAGCCCACACCTACACTGACAGACAAGTATGTGTCAGCGTCAGATTTGTAACTTCATTTCCATTCTTCACAGAATCTCAGAATGGTTGAGGCTGGAAGGAACCTCTGGAAGTCATCTTGTCCAAATGGCTGTCCAAACAGGATCATCTAGGGCAGGATGCCCAGGACTACGTCCAGACAGCTTATGAATATCTCCAAGGATGGAGGGCTATTCTACCTCAGACTACAGTGGAGTTCTTCTAGAATGATGCTGAGACTGTATCCTGATGTTTGAAGTCACCAGGGCTGTTTGAATAGTTTTAAAAGGTATTGTAGGCTGGGGGAAGCAAAACTTGGCACTTTGTCATTCCTTGTTATCTACAGGGAACAACATCTGCATCTGTCCGAGAAATTTCCCCCAGATTTTGACTTAGTAGAAACTATTTAGTTGGTTCCAAAACAAAGCCCAGGAGCTAGACAATCTGGAGACCAGTATTCCAGATCGGAGCTTTTCAGTGCATACACACACCCAGAGTGCCTAAAGAGCACTGGCTTTGAAATGCAAGCTTTATTGACTCTGTTCATGAAACGACTTTCACTTTTTCTCCAGTGAAATCTTATTTATTGCTTTGTGTGATCTGTTAGTTAATGTTCACAAATATTATCAGCTGATGGAGAATAAATAAAGAGAAAATACTTTTGCTATTAAATAGTAGCTTGCAGAAGTAATAACATCAAGATGCCAGCTATGCTTTATGCCTCTTTATTTTTGATATTAATTTGTTTACATCCAAGTGCAGGATATCTATAATTTAAGTAAGTACCCTTTTCTCTGCTGCAAATCTTTTTTTAGTTCATCTTGTAAGTGGAAATGTTTTCACATCCTCCCCCAAATATTTAAGTCTGCATGCATGGCACAATATTGACTCTGTAAAATGTATCTCCAAGAACAGTGTAAGATGCGCTACCTGGGAATATGTGTATGCCCAGTAAGCATGAAAAAAAGAATAGAAACCAGAACAAAGATATTTTTTTTTGGACAGTAGCAATGCTATTAGCAAGACACAAAACTTATTAACATCTCAAACAACATTCATGAAGTTGCAAAAACATTTACTTTCTGCATTGGTAGCCATTCTTCATCATATTTTTAATTATCTCTCTGACAAACCAACAAGAGAGAAAGCCTTTTTCTCCTGCTAGGTCATTGGTGTTCTAATAAAGAAGAGACTATACAAATCACGCATTATATCATCAAATGTTAATACCAACTGTAATGAAGAAGGTGTATGTAAATTCCACCTGCACAAACATATCAATCAAATGCAACCTTTCAAGCCATTAAACATCTAAAATTACACTAATCTTTTTTTAAAGGACTTATTGACTTTTGTTTATTTTTAAAACATTTAACTACCAAAATCACAGGGAAAAAAAGAAAACAAGGAACAGAATATCTTCTACCTTGTCTAAATAGTAGGATGTATTTGAAAACAAAGAGATTTAGCTGTCAGTGAAGACAGTATCTAGCAGAATGAGGCACCTGTGCCGAACTGCAAAGTAGTTCTCTTTTGTTTTCATGCTTTGTTTCTCATTTCTGTCTTCTTTGCTTTCCTAAATTGTTTATTTTTACTGTTTAAATACAAATGCACACCAATGCATAATTTGCGTGTCAGGAATGGGACACACTATATCAACACATCGTCACAGACAAGGAAATAACGAGTAACACCTCTCATTGTATGATCTAGAAAACAGAGCTGCAAGGAAACCTTTAGCTGTCTTTTTTTCTGTCTTTCTCCTGTGCAACCTCAAATCCCTTTTAACAGACTCCAAAATATCATTCAAGCAGGCGATGCAGATTGAAACCTATTAAGTCAGGTAATGCTTTGTTTTCCCCAGGCCTCTAAATAGGAAGAGGTCATTTTAAAAAAGGAAAAAAAAAAAGGTGCTTTTAGTCACGTAGTTAACATTTAAATGTTAAATGAAAAATGCTGTCTCTACTAGTCAACACAGCTGACTTAAAAATGCTGATTTTTAAAAAAAATTTTTAAAATTTTTTAATTTTTTTAATGTTCTAATGTACACAGAGTCCTTTATTTTCACATAAGGACTGATTAGCATGGTGTCCCAGTTGTTACTGGATGAGCTGTGAGACATGAGCTACGTTAAGCATTAGGGGAACAGGTCAAGAGGATCCCCCTGAAGTTCACCAAGGAGGAGTGCAGACAGAACAACTCCATGTCTCTGTACAGGCGGGAAGCAGTCTTTCAGACAAGGTCCTAAAAGCCTTGGTGGACAAGTCGAATGTGGTTCACTGCGGCATTCTTGCAGTGATAAAGACTAACCACACTCCCTGGGCTGCATTAGCCAAAGGGTAGCCCACAAGTTGAAGATTGTGCTTACTCTCAGCTACTCCCCACTTCTGATCTTGCATCCTGAATACTTAATCCTGTTTTGGGCCCTCTGTACAAGAGAAATGTCAACAAACTGGAGAGAGTCTAGTGCTAGGTCACCAGGATGGTTAGGGAGCTTCAACACAACCTGAGAAGAGAAAAATTTGTCAGAATTTGTTTGGCTCGGGTGAGCAAAGTCTAAACAGTATTGGTAATAGTTATACTTCTATAAGGTTAATAGCAGTTTTCAGCTACTTAAAAGTGGAGTTATAGAAAACACCGAACCAGTCTTGGTTTGGGTGCATAATAAGAGGACAGAGCACAGTGGTCACAAGTGGTAGCACAAGAAACCCAATTGGGCATAAGGAAAAAATTCTTCTCCCACTCAGTGGTTAAACACTGGAACACGTTGCCTAAACCAGCCGCAGGATCACCATTCTTGAGACTTTGGACATTCAGCTGGGTGAGGCTTTATGGTATCTGGTCTAACTTTGAAGCTAGCCTTGCTCTATGAAAAGGTTTGGAGCAGATGACTTCCAGTGGTCTCTTCCAACCTAATTTTTTCTTTGATTCTGTATTCAAGAGTTTAAAACTTTGTTTCAGAAGACTTTTCTGGAGGGTTTTTTGTCCCTTGCAGTGGTCAATGTGATCCAGAATTGTCTTTTTTTTTTTTCCTTAAAAAAAGTCCACAAAAACTCGAGATAAATACAGATCTTCTTTTGAAAATGTATTTCAGAATATCTTTGTTTTAGCTAGCATCTGTTACTAGCAATTCTAGCCTGCATTTCCACAATCACTCCAAATAATTCCAACACTGGAATTTTGTCTCTGATCTCCTGCTTGATTAGAGAGATAAACAGGAAATACTTAATAACCTTGCTCTGAAGAGGAATGCATTAGGTAGCTTGTTTATATATTTTCATAGATGGTTTTCATCAGTGTTACCGCCTAAGCATCTCACAATTACCAGCTGGATTAAAAACTTGCTGATCACAGGAACTGATTTGACAAGATAAAAAAATAGGAGCAATTCTCTGCATTTCAAATTGCCACATTTATAAGACTTGCTCCACTTCCACCCACCCCTGTTGTGCCCTGTTTCTCCCTTAACATTGCTTTTATGGTCCTATGTCTTTTGTCTCTAACTAATTCAGGGTAGAATTTCACAGTTCTCCTTGCCATAAGCTACCACAACCTGTGCATTAAATATTGGTTGTGTACAGGTGTCTTTTGTCTTTGTTATAAAATTTGAGATCACAAAGTATATATGAGAGATTTCTTAAGCAAAAATAATATTTATTTGAAAGAGATCGGAGAAAGCAAAGAAATAAAATGGGAAATTCTACAATAATGTCTATCTCATGGTAATGCGAGCAGTCGGAACTTTTAAAGTCATATGTTAACGAACCTATCTATTTTCCTTAGGTTGGGTTCAACTATTTTCGAGCTTTAACAAGCTCTGCTTTTGTCTGTCTGCATTAGCTGAGCAACCACTGCTTATGGGCTGTTCACTCCCTCCTTAGATCTTTAATCATACATCTTCCATTTAAAGTAACCCAATATATACTGATACAATAACTGTCTCAATGACTTATAAAGCATATAGGGTACATAAACTGTGATCAGCTTCCAGTTTCTCCCACAGACCTATAGTAAGTGGCTATCTCCTGGGACCAAAAATAAACCATGATAAAACAGCAAGTTTTCAGAGTCGCCATGCCTGGAGCTGCTCCAATTTGCACAGCATCTTCAGCCTGGGGCTCTGTCAAGTTTTCTTAGTTGAAGTCTGCAGGCCAAAAAAATAGAGAGGTTAGTTCAGATAAGTTTCCAAACTGTTGAATTTTAACTGAGTTAACCATAAATTGATAAACTGCTGGGATGTAAACATGACTGTTATATTCAGATATTGAAGGGAGAAAATTTTCCCTGTCAAAATGAAAGAAACATTACATCAGGATTTAAGATTATTAATGTCTTTTTATTATGGTCCTCTGTGAGGTGACAGTTATTGAACAAAAAATGTGACGTTTGCATAAAACTCACACTAACTAATTTGACATTAAACAGTGGAGGATACGTATTTTAGAAGCCAAAGAGCTCCAAAAACATTTCAAGAATGTTAGTGGAAATTATGTATTTCTCTGGGTAGTATGTGTCTTCTCGTGTTGGTTATAAAGACTTGTGAAGCTGGGATGGTTAACAGTGAGATAATCCAAAATAATTTATACAGTAAAATAATGGTCAAGAAAGCCAAGATGGAACTACTCCAAGACAGCTAGTTTGGGCTGCTATCACTGCAAATAACTACTTAAGTATTTTTTAAATGCTTTGTGAATCATTATCTGAATTTTCATTTTGAGTAATTTTTCTCCACAAGGTACAGTTTTTTCTCACACTCATAAACACATTTCTTTTATGCAAAATTATTCCTGTCCTGTTTATTATAAAAACTGGATATGTCTCTACATCGTATGTAATGTACATATATTTCATATGTTATTGTGCATTATATTGTTGTATGCCTATACATTGCCTATAACATATTTATTGTAAAAAAAGATAAAAGAAATCAAGGATGTGAATTTGTACCTGTACACCTGTTCTATTTCATTTTCAAAGATCTTGTATTAACATCATAACATTCTTACATGGATGTCACAGACATGATACATGACATATGAGGTACGCCTTAAACAAACTGTTTTTGCTAACCCACAGAAATGGGGAAAGGACAGAGGGCAGCAATTCTCTTGTAGGTGAGGAGGTGCTGCCTCCTGCACTAACCTCTCCCATTCTGACAAGAACTTAAATGCGCACTCACACAGAAAGGTCATGCCATAGTCACAGCAGTAGAGGGGGCAAGTCGACCACCAAGAACCTCTTGCAACCCTCAGACCTATTTTGGGAACTTTCAAAACCCCTCAGACCCATTTCAGGAACCTTCCAGAGAAAAAATTGCACGTGCTCGAGAAAACTGTGCCTAGTGAGAGGAAACTCTGCCCAGTGGGAGAACCTCAGAGAACGAGAGACTACAAAGGTACAAGATCAGGCAGGCAGCTGCTGGACCACCACCTGGGAAACGTGTTAAGGACAATGCTGAACAGGACATTGCTGGAACCTAGGGTGGTGATGTTTCCCTTTCCTATCATGTTTATTTCTCCTCTCTTCTCTTTCACTTTTCTCCTCTTTAACCTTCTCTAATTCAAGGATAACTTGTAGTAAAGAAGTTATGCTTTGTTAGTTTGTGCTGCCTTCTGATAAAGATAATTCTTCTTTACTGGTTTGTTATAACATGTGGTATAAAATATTCAAGATTACACTTTTGACTGTTTGACTGTTTCTTTTTCACAGTTAATAAAGAGATTAATTGGATTTATTAGTTGCTTGGTGTTGACTCCACCTTTATTTGTATGCGGGGGATCATGAAACCTGCCACAATCTGTCCCGAGACCCCGGGTTGAATATTGGGGTTGTGACACATGGGTTGCACCAAGGGAAAACATAAATAATACTTTACTTTTTCTGATAATCTCTTTTCTCTCTTTTAATATTCCCGATAAATCTGTTTTATTTCTCTCATTATGACAATCTATAGTTTGAAGATTTTGTTTTTAATATTTATTTAAACTTTATACATTTAGGCTGCTCAGCAGCACAAAGAGGTCTAAGCTATGGTATTTGCATCAGCATCAAAATTTTGGAAAATAATAACATATTTTATTCAGCATTTTCTATTCAGATCTGTCTGAGTCAATACTGACTTTCAATCCCAAATGGGAGCAAACTTCTTTTTTCTTCATTGTGGCTTACAAATAGCTTTGGATATATTCAACAGGGTCACTGGTTTGTTACTTCCTCTTGCTTCAGTTTTGTCTCTCAGAAAACACTGTACAAGTTAACAATGTAGTTTCATGCAAATTGACCTAAACAAAACTGTTATGGTGTGAATAAATGACTGTACTGTAAAGGCCTTAGTGCTTTTCATGTAGTTAAACAGCTGGTACTGGATTTACAATGATTACTCACCATGTGATCTTCCTTTTGAGAGGAAGCAAAGAAAATAGTTTCTTTCATGAAGCAATGCAATCTTATCTTCCAGCTCATTCTGCTTTCCACTGTTCTGATCTTTTCTGGTTTGCCCTATTTTGATCAATTTCATTATAAACTCAAAGGCTGTTAATTCTCTCAAACTGTTCTATTCTTATTTTCTCAGATTTCTTTGGAAATTTTTTCTCTAAAATCTTGAAACATATATTTCTACACTTCTCTGGTTTCAGAAAGTATATTTTTTTTTCAATCTTGAATGCAAACAGTCTTATTTTGTAATAAAAAAGGAGATGTACTCACTCAGCTGTTGAAATAGAACAAATGTGATCTTTGTCACTGTCACTCAATCAGTTGTCCATACTTAGTTAAAAGAACTGGTTAACAGTCTTCAATGGGGATTAATAAAACCTCCCCTGAACCCCCACTGAAAAAAAAAAACCCAAACCCAAACCAAAACAACAAAAAAACCCAAAAAACAAAACCAAGAAAATTAAAGATTAGAAAAAAAGTAGGAAATGTAAAAATTCTAGTGGGGAAGAATTTTCTTCTACCATTTGCTTACTGGTAATTTTCTCTGCTGGTGTGAAAGAAGATGCATGGTGCATAGGAAGATGTATGACCAAGAGAGAACGATGAAAAGAAAGAAATAGAGGCTGAGAAAGGGTTGTGTTGTGCCACTCCTAATCTCGACCTCCTTCTTTTACATACTTTTTAGCAAGGTGAAGAAAGGTATTTTCTATTAAATGCTAAAAATTGCTGTAAATTTTCTACAGATTTTGCTTTCATATTTTTTTTTAGATTTTCATTGCTGCAATAAGCTTTATAACCCACATACATTTGATATATTTTTATTTAAGAAGCAATTTCTTACTCTATCAGTAATGCTGTAAGAAAAGAAGAGAGTCATAAAATACTTGGACCTTAATTTTCAGTTATCCTTAGACCCCTTGAATCACTCTGGCTGTGTGAAGTGCCTTTAAAATTACATTTACCATGTCTTAAAGTCTCCTAATCAGTACTACTGCCAGAGAAAAGGGCCTTAGTGTAAATGAGAATCAGGCCTCCTGAAGAGTGTTTGCACAGCAGGTTGTCACTAAGGTTATTTAGCTGCAGCTGCTTCTGCAGTAGAGGTACATCTAGAAAATTCACTGTTAAATGAATTTCTGACTCCTATTTGCTTTGTGCCTCCTAGGATGGTCACAAGCCAACGTACAATGATGCAACACAAAGCTTGTGGACCTGTAAGAAATAGAATATATCCAGGTAACCCCTTTTTTTCCAAGATATAGTCCTCTTACTGGTTAACAAGCCATCTAAACATGTAAGAATAAAATGTGGTGTTGGAATGCTTTCAAATATCTCATCAGTGAGGAAAATTAATTTCTGTTACGATGTTCTGGAAAGGTCTAGTTTCTGCTCTGTGCTACACTTGAAGGCAACTAAAGTTGGAGATAGTTTTCAATGACTTCCATATGTAAGTGGAAAACTACAATTTAGGTATTTTTCAGGAAAAAAAAAGTTAAGTCCACAACCTCGTGCAATTTTAATTCAATATTTGCTGTCTCATTCTTATTTGTACCAAAAAGTTATAGAAGAATTGAAAATTAAAAGCTCCAGCTTTGAATTATCTGAATCAGCTATCAGCTTTTTCCATCCCCACTGTCATGGCCCCTGCTAACAGACCTTTAAATACAATATTTCTGATAAAGACATAACACTGTGAAGATAATTGGGAATATTCTAATTACATATCTGTGAAGGAGATTTTTTTCAGAACCTCCACCACTGGAGTTTTGTTCTTAAGTGTGGAAGCAACAGGCCTGGACATGAGGAACTGGACAGTAATAAAAGTGCATCCTTCTCCATTAGCGTTGCCTGGTACAGAGAGCATATTGCTAGCTGTGCAAAGTAGCACCCTGCAACACTTTCACATCTATTGAGACAGCCCCTGAAATGTTCCTTATATGACCACAAGGTGGAAATACAACTCTATACCTATATTGTTGTCCCAAAAGCTGTTTGCTTCTGAACTCGGAGGCATGGAGACAGCAGTGACTGCCCTCCTGCTCCTCTTCTTCCTCCTCTCCTTTTCATCACAATGCAATTGTGTATGGCAATGAGGGGAAGGACAGAAAGGAGACAATTTTTTGGCCATGTTCCATCAATGTGCTTGAGTTGTCACCAAGAGCCTGTAGAGGATAAATAAACTCTGTCCTTTCTGCAGCTACAGTAAATTCATAGCCCTTGGGAGCCTCTTGGAATTGCACCCTGCATGCAGTTGAGTCAAAAAATGTCAACCTTAAAGAACTAGCAAGCAAAAAAAACTACATTCTTTATCAATTATGGAAAACAAAAGAACTGTCTCTACCAGGAATTCTAAGTTTTGTGATTCACTGAAAAGCAAGTACTTTACCATCTGTGTATATAGAATGTTTATGTCTGGAAAAACAGCAGTGAAATTTAATATTGCTGAGTTTCGAGAGGGCTGAGATTGTATTCTTCTCCCCTCAAGAGCCTTTTCCATTACAAACCTGTTATAGATTCTAGGACAGTTAAAAAGTTCAGAAATGTAAAGTTTTGGAAAGCCAAGCAAGTGAGAGTTCACTTGGTGACAATGTAAATAATATGGCTACTAATGTATTTCATTATCTGAAGTATTTCAAAATTTCAGTCATTTGCAGTAACTAGATGTATTACATATACAGCTTAATTGAAGATCAGGGCATAAATAAAATAAAAGAGAAGAGATTTTGGAGAACACCTGTGTGTTTGACAGCATCTTTACTGTAGAGGAACAGTAACTTTAAGAAGTGAAACAGCAGGGTTCCCCAAGGCAAGCTGCTGTGCTCAAATACTAGAAATTTTTTACAACAGATACGTCTTAAGTGTCAGCAAGAAAACACTTCAGCCAACCTTCTGCCTTTTACTGTGTATTTTGTAATAAAACATAAGCTACTCTGCAGGGTTTAGAATGATAGTTTTATTCCATAAATTTCAAAGAAGTACATGCTAAAGGAGGCAGCATCATTTTCTTCTTCGTCAGATGGGAAAGTGGAGAAATGAAAGGTCAAATATCTTGCTGAATGTGAAGAGTAAAGTTTTCACCTCAACATTTTGTGAATATACTAATCAATGAAGATATACGTGCAACTTCTGACACAGTGAGATTCAGCCTCCATTTCCTTTCTGGATTTGAAACACAGCTGAATATTTTGTGGAGTTCTTTGGTAAATAGTAGCTTATACTTCTTGCTTACTCTAAGACTTCTACTCTCATATGAATTGCGTCTGAAAGGAAAAACAGAATATAGAAATGAATTGCTGTGGTATTTGACATCAAGATGAAAATATGCAGTAGGATAAAAATTGATGAGAAACTTGGAAGGTGAAGGCTGAGTAATTTTGACCCAGGGCCTGGTGTTCCCATCTTATCAGAATAATTGTCTTGTTACCATATTATAAAACAGGATCACCCATTCTGTTTTGCTTCAGTGAGGACTTCTGAAATAAGATGGTTATCTTAAATGCTTGTAAAATGTTGGCTGAAATTGCTTCAATGCTTGAAATATTGTGTACATAAAATCTACAGGTGTATTTTTAATGACTGATTCTGATAAGCTTAGCCAACAAAATCAACGAGTGGAAAGGATGCTGTGGACAATGGATGCACTGCTACCCAGTTTGCTGTTACAGGTAAGTGTATTTTGAAATCTGTTCTACCTTTAAATCTTAAATAAGACAGAAAGTAAAAACGTTGAACATATGTTTTACCTTTTTCTTTGTTACATGCGTTCTTTTTTATTATCTTTGAAAGTTTGCCCAAAGGAATAATATGAGATAGGAAAAGACACACTTCTAATAAAATAGGATTTTTGAAGTTTTGCTGTTTAGCCATCATAGTAGTGACTTTTGTTTTCCCTGAAATGATCAAGTATTTGCTTGATAATTCTTTTTCAGGTATTTATTTGATAGTTCTTTTTTTTCCCTATCCTTTTCCCTCTCCATCCTCCCAGCAATGTCACCATAGCTCTTACAGTACAAATGCAGACAAAGTTTATTTCTTTGGTTTAATTCTTTCATTCTTTATGTTGGGGTTTTTTATTGTTGGTGGTGCAGGGGTTTTTTTGTTTGTTGCATTATTTTTTTTGCTGGAAAGATTTGCCTTCTTTTTATTTCTCTAAAATATTTCTTTTTCACAAAGTTGTTCCCAAAGATTCCTTCTTATAGCCAGATATAAATGAACAATTAACACAGTATTAAAAAAAAGAACTTCCTCAAAGTTTTGTAAGAGAGGGTGAAATTGATTTAATTTTGAGTTAATATAACCTGTAATAATTCTACAGTTGAATCCACCAAATGCCAGCCATTTGTTGGCCGCTCTTATGCATTTTCTCTTAGTTTTTTAACTGCATCAGATTAGGGAGTTAATTCGATTGTCTAATATCATATAAACATAGCTAGAGACCAATTAGAAGATATGCAACGACTAGATACCTAATGCAATGTTAGATGAAAATGTGGCTCAAGTCTTACTGGTACTGTTAGTAAACAGGAAGACAGCAAAAATTGCAGTATACAGGAGGGTTGTGCTTCTGCTTCCCCAAAAAATTCCTAATTTGAAACAAACTGAAACATTTTCTTGTTATCCCAGAGAGTGAAAACATAAAGTATTCAGTAAGGTAACAGTAAATGCATAGATAAATTGATTCACATCCCCACATGTGAAGAAATTCAGAAGTTTCCAAATAATGTAATTGGAGAGATTATTATATGAATATTACTGACTACAATGTTTTAAATCTTGTTTTAACATTGAAATATTTCCTATTATCTTAAATGAAATCTCTGATTTGCCTCTTAAATCATTCCAGTGAATAAATTAAAATGCCACATCAAAGGAGAGTTAACATGGCTTTAAGCAATTACAGATTTGTTTTTCAGTGAGCTAGGTAGAGATTGGGACTCTGTTTACTATGTTGTAGAAAGAGAACTTTTCTGAAAGTCAGTGTTAAGGTCCAATTTTTAGGATCTGCCATCAGCAAACTCTCTATGTGAAAAAAATTCTACTGGGTAATTTTGGGGAAAGTGGAGATCCTTTATAAAACTTCTGTGAGGTTGAGAGTTGAATTCAAAGTAGGCTTTATATCAGTGACCTTCCAGTATTCCATCTAAGTACTTACCTCTTCATAACCAACAGATTAAAATGAACCAATTTGTTACAAAAAGCAACATTTCTACAACATAAAGTCTTGAAACTTGACAGAAATGTATGTGAGAGTGAAGAAATATTTGTGAACCCACACATGCATCTTTTATTTGTTTTTCCCACAGTCAACAATTCTCTCAAATTGGTGGCACGGTTTTGGTAATTAATCATAAAATACCTTAATTAAAAATACCCAAAACATAGGCTAAAACTTGTTCATTTGGAAACTATTCTGATTAACAAAGTATTCAGAGCAATAAGGACAGGTTTCTAAACAAATCACAGATTAATTTGCAATAAAATGTGTTCCCACAGCACAGAGCACAGGCTTACCACATCCACCATTCTTATATTCCAGCAGAAGAATCCAAGAGTTCAAGTGCTCTCATGCCTAAGAACTACCTATTGATCAGACATGCTTCCTCTGCAAACAATGTAACACCACATAAAGGTCACCATGGACAGCACAAATTGGTTTTATTGAACAGTACAGTGAAGAGGCATTTAAGACAAAAAAGCACCTTTATGTTATTTTGGCAGGCAGTTGATTGTTTGTGACTGCATCGTTCATGGTTCTGAAGTCTGAAATTGTAACACTCTGGCTTGCCTGAATACCTAGAACTACTTACGAACTCAGTATCTCCCAGATGAATCAGGCTGAACAATCTGTTTACACAGAACAATAAAGGATGAAAAGACTAATGAACTGCATCTGCAACATACTTTCTGAACACCCACACCCATGAAGGGAGTCACTCTTTAGAAAACAAACATACATTTGATTGTGTTAGATACTTTAATTCACATTTTATTAGATTGTTAATAACCAGTATATCCTGCTTCAAAAGAAGTGATTTCACAAAAACAGTATGTATAGGTGTAGATCACTGTGCCATAAAAAACAAACCCCAAACTAATAGACATAAAAATCCCCAACTATATTGTATTAATTAGGAAAATGAAGTGTTTTGGTCCCTCTGAAGCTAATTTAAATTTCATTCAATTTATTTTTTTTGGTAGAAATGTTGTTCAACCAAATTGAAATTGTTCCCATGCAATTGGACAGAAAATAAAAAGTTCTATTGATGCTCCCAACAGCATTCACCAAAACTGAAAAGGGAAGAATATGTGGTTTGTAAGAGAGCCATTTAATGCCTTGTTCCACCCTTGCTATTGAGAGTCTTCCATCAGTCTGAAACAGCTATTAATGAGCCTGTGAATCTTGCTGTATGGGGGAAGTCAGAGCCATGCTCTTCTAGCCAAGCTTCATTACTATGATAAGTCATAAAGGATAAGTCATTCAAGGAGATTCTTGAGGGACAAGTGACTGTCTGAAGATCAGCATGTACGCATTCAAGCACACTGGACACAGGACTTAAATGTAAGTGATCCTGACAAATTGATTGTAATAAAAAAAAAAAGGCACTATTTAGTAAAGAAGTGTGGAAGGATTTCTGTGTATGAGTTACAATCAGCTGAAGAAATAAGAAATATAGGATGAGGAATAAACTGCTTTGCAAGAATGTTGTCAGACATTTGGAGAGATTCTGTAGGAAAGCAGTAATATGAGTCAGAAATCCAGAAAACAGAATATATGGGAAAAGGTTAAGAATTTGGTTTATATAAAAGGCAACAAAGAGTGAGGGCTATTTTGTAATGCTCTTCAGACAATTATGAGCCTACTACAAAGAAAGAATAAATAATATGTTTTATATCTCCCTCTAAGAATGAGACATAAATCTTTAGTCACAACAGTAAGAATTCAGATTAAGTATTAAGATAAACTTTCCAACTGCAGAAATTATTAAGCACCAGCCTTATCTCTAAGCAGTGTTGAGTCCTGATATTCATTGCTGCAGAATATAATTTGAAACAGTAATTAAAGTTTTGTTTACAAGAGAAAATGAGGCAACTGTGAGTTCATGTACAGCAATGGCCATTGCTACAACTAAAATAGCAAGGTTTAGCAGTTTTAAACTCTCCAAAACCAAGTGGATCTTCACTTGGGATCTAGAAGATATTTGTCTAACAATATCAAATGGCGTGTTTAGGCTCATTATGGGGGCTTATCCCTTTTTCATATGACTGGTTGCTCTGGCAACAGGACAGTATGTTAAATGCTGCCAGGGTATTCTGTTCTTGTTTCATGCTTTCTGTGCTGCTAAACGATGCACACAGAAATTTCTCCAAGTCAGAAGATGAAAATATATATCCTTCAGAGAGGAAATTACCATATTTTTTGAAGTTGTGAAAGCATAACACTAAATATTTCAAGACTATAGAATTTCCCATATCATATTCAGCATTTAGCCATTGTTTAGACCATGAAAAAGCTAAAGCACTGTGCAAGAGCCTGTCTAGAGAGCAAATGAAGACACAAGATCTATTGCCAGTGAGGGCTGCTGTGGCTTATCCCCATGTGATGATTTTGTCTGGGATAGTTAATTTTCTTCATAGAAGCTGGTATGGTGTAATGTTTTGGATTTGTGCTGAGCATAATATTGATAACACACACACACTGATGTTTTAGTTGTTGCTGAGCAATGCTGACATTAAGTCAAGGACAATTCCATCTTCCCATGTTATGCTGGTGTGCAGGTGCACAAGAAGCTGGGAGGGAGCATAACCAGAGCGACAAATACAATGGCCAAAGGGATGTTCCATATCATCCGACATCATACTTGGTATGAAAGGTAGCTGGGAAGCTAGCGTGTTCTCTCTTTTCTGGGATTGTGATTTTGGGACTGTCTCTGCTCTGAGATTGTTAGACAGGAACAGGAGGGGCCTTGATCAGTGAGCAGTTGTACTGTGTATCACTCATTTGTATATTCAATTATTATTGTTATGATGATAATTTTTAATTTTATTTCAATTATTAAATTGCTCCTATCTCAGCCCATGTGTCTCTTCTCCCTTTACCCCTCCAATTCTCTCCCAATACCCCAGGATGGGGGAGGGTGAGTGAGTGGCCACATGGTGTTTTTGGCTGCCAGCTGGGTTTAAACCACAGCACCCAAGAATAAGGAGAATGAAGATGTTTAGAAATCTCCACCAAGAAAGAAAGTGAAGCAAAGCACAGACACTTGAAGGCAAAAGAGGGAGTTGCAGAGAGATGAAAATGTATGAATGGTTGGTTAGGGAATAAAACAACAGTCCCAAATCACTCTATTGCAAATCAAACTTGGCTAAATAGTTCTGTAATTCAAAAACAAAATCAGCAGCTGAAGATTTCAAACTCTAATTTGCTGTCTAGCATATACAGATATGAAATGTGGAGACACACAAAGATGTACATTGCATTTTAAAAGTTAATTGAAACTATCTACAATTCAAGAACAGACCTTCACTTCAAATATAAACTGAACTGGTTGTTGTTCTGCTGTTTTTTTTAAGACTGTTGCATTAATACATGGTAAACTTGAACACGGAGTTTATTTTCATATTTACCCTTAATCTTAACTCTCCAAAGGTCAGTGGCATTAGTATTTAAAAGGAATTTAAGTTTAATTCATGCTACAGTGATCCAACATCGCAGATGGAAATCTATGTGCTCTGACCTACCGTCAGATAGAGTAGAACACTCTATTTTCATTTGCATTGTTGACGACATTTTACTTTGGATAAACATTTTTCTAAATTAGATTAAAATTAGGCCTCATGTTAATACTTTTCACATTTTTCCCCATACAAGCAAATCCAATAAAAGCAAAAAACCCTCACCAAAACTAAACAAAAAAACTCACACCAAAACAAAACACAAAAAGGTAAAAATTCTCTGAAGTTCAGAGTTCTCTCTCCTGTGATCACCACACTGGCAAACATTAGATAAATCTTTCCATGTTTGTGAATATTCCTATTCTACACTTTCCTAAAACAGCAAAAATTTGAAACAGAAATATCAAACATAAATACATATCAAAGCTTCTAATTAATATCACCTGAAACCTGATATAAAAAAAATTATTGTAGCCATCCAACAAAAACAGGTTATTTTTCACTCAAGGCTGTATTTTCAGAAACCGTTAAAGGATAAATAGTGATATAATTGGTTAGATTTTAATTATTCAGCTCACGAAAAATAAAGCCGAGGTCTTTAATGGGATTTCAGTTTTGGTTCTGGTTTCCCTATTTTTAGCTGCAGAAAATCAAATGCTCTGATTCACTATGTCCGATTGCAAAGTTTAAACTTCTGAGAAAATGGGAAGAAAATCACTGTTTGAAATACAACATTGTTTAAAAATACAAAGGAATAATTTCTGCCACCAGAAGTCTGGAAGAAATAGCACTTTAGGAAAGACCGAAGCAGTTACCGGTGTGGAGAATTTTTTAGTGAACACAAATCACAAACACTTCCGTAACATTTTTGCCCACTGTTTCCACATCCAAATTTTTTACCTGCAATTCAGAGTAAATAAAATGGATAAATTTTCTGATCATGAGAGTGAGAAATAAGTGCTTGCAGAGAAAGTTGGCAGCTTCATTGTTTGGAAACTTTCAGCACTAAAATAAATCATAGCAGCAGCCCAATGCTGGCCTCAAAAGCCTTGTTTTTATTCTCCTTCACACAAAGCCACCTTCTGTGCTTGCTGGGCCTGAATTGTCCTTCTAGCTAGAACAGAGCAGAGAAAGAAAAATCTATTTCAAGACAGCTTTTGATATTTCAAAATTTACTTTTAGTTTTCATCCAAACAAATGTCATGTCTGTCTTTCATTAAAAAAAAAATAAATAAAAGCGTATGAGGTGTCAGTTCATGTAGTTGTCTCCAGTTTCGTTACTAAAGGATACCAATCTAGGAAGTATGAAATGTACTGTGGAATTCAGTGTGTCTGAATTCAAGGATGTATTTAATCTCCAAATTAAGCTGCATAGAATTCAATGTAATGGCCACACATGGATGTGTAGTGGCATTTGAAATATCCAGTGCTGACCTCCAGCTGTTTGTTCCAGAATGACACAGGACTCCCCTCAATCTTTTGTCACTTCTACTAATTGCGTGCAGATTTTTGGATTTGAATGCTCTGGGGAGCCTCAAATACGATTATGCACATATGTGGTGGCAATGAATCAAATCCATAAAGAGGGATTCATTTTTAAGTTAAGATGCTTGAATGAAGGTGTTTGCACGTAAAACCAGGTATGTTAAGCTTGCACTGTGGCCCTTAGAGCGCAAGTCGAAGCAGCCAGGGATGCAAAGAACACTCTTCAGCTCACTCCAAAGTAGGCTGTATTGAACTGAGCCTCTGGTCTTTATAGAGCACTGGTTACCTTCAAGCAGCTAAATTCACGTTTTAATTAGAAGAGGTCAGGTCAATACAGTGAATGGAGTTGAGAGAGGAATGAGTCTTAACCTAAAGCAGATGGCTATATGCTTTAGACTCCATGGCCTGTATTGACTTCCATCTACTAAAATGGAAATCCACAATCTTATATCAAAATTGGATACCTAACCCTGTAGACATTAAATGTTGGGGGGGGAGGAATTGCACCTCTGCTTTTGACTCTTGAATCAGGAGAGCATTTTCATTCATGTATCAGTCTCTACAGAAACAGTCAAGTGCAGGTTTCTTCGTTTTGAAGACCATCTGGTAAATCCACGAAAGTCTGTTCACAGATAATAGCCCTTTTTTAAGGAAAGTTTGAAATATAATTCTCAGTCAAGGACTTTGTCTTTGTAGAGCCAAAGCATGGCTTTTCAATGAAGATAACTTGGTGAAAAATCTTTTATTTAAGTTTATTAATATTGTTCTTCTCTTCATATGTATGTGTAGGCCACTTACAGAAGGTGTCGTTTTCTTCCTTAATATTAAAAAGAGAAAAAATAGTTGAAGTTCTGGAATTCCCATTTTAAAAGATTTTACCTGCAGAGATCAAGCCTAAAACCATTGAAGTTTCCAAGCCTTTTAATTGATTAAAATAAACTTTAGGCAAGAGTTTAAACTTTAGGTAGCATTGATGGCTATTTCATTTTATTTTAAGAAAAAGTAATTGCTTCTGTTAATGAAAAAAGAGCATTTTTAATGTAAAATATTCTATTAAGAGCCCCAAAGCCATTTTCCCAAAATTAATGGACATATACTTCTAAAATCTTCAGTCATGACCCTCCCAATTTTTTTATGGTTACCCTGTTGTAGTCAGATATCTATTCTGACAGGAAAGGCTAGATACATAAGGCATGTAATTACTCAGTTTTAACAACAGATATATCTTGCATGAACAACATTCCTGTTACTGGAATCAAGTAAATATATGTACATCTGTGGATGTATATAAATATGTACAAGTAAGCATAATTATAGAAATTATTTTAAACAAATTTCTCATTTAAAGAATAATATTCATAACTTCTTGAAAGATGATAGTTCAGAGGAAGAATTTTAAAAAAACACATGACTTCTAGATGTTAGTGACTGTTTTCATAACATGTTATTTCACTATATGACTTATAGTAGGAACTGAAGCCTCATATGGCCTGAGTACCTTTTAAAACATTCTGCTTATGTAGTTAATTTTAAGAAGATACAATGGGTTTATATTGTGCTACAGAAGTTTGTATTTTTGGATGCATAAAAGATGAGTATTGGCAGTAAAATAAAGACCTGGGAAACAGTATGCATGTTTTAGATTGCAAACCAGTGCCTGATTTCAAGGAAAAACATATGCAAAATCGTGTGGGAAATGTTACAAACAAATGTCCCTTTAATCCCATTTTGCACAAAATGGGTCTTTAAAAGGAAATATGTCTGGGGAAAGCTGCCTTCCATCTACTGAAATTGGCTCTGAGAAGGCAACATATGATGAATAGGACAACAGTGTGATTTTGTTATTACACGACAGAAGGTTTTCATGATTTTCTTACATTCTGAAGATGAACCACAGAACAGAGACCTGGAGGGTAAATTATGTTTCTCCATGACAATTAATCGTGCTTTATCTAAGAATTATGAAGACTTTGTTACCGGCCTCTATATCAAAAACTATTTGAGTCTCTAGTTTTACTAAAGCTGCCTTAATATTTTTGTCATAACATCATGCAAAATTAACAATTTTCAATAACTCTATCCTATGGTATAAAATGTCAAATAATAACTTAAGGAAATGTTATCCACAGATAGACAAGTACCGGGAGACCTTGAGTACTGCATTTATGAGATGACTGCAAAAAGTCTTGGACTTGTAATGCTGTAGGAAATATGATGGAATTATTAGTGACACAAAGTAAATGACCTAATAAAACAGACCTGTGTTTACTCTACAGAATTTCATAACGTGCTCTGAGAATTGATATCTTTCTCTTTGAGAGCTAAATTTTGAGAGTAATACGAACTCACATGCAGTCATTCACACTCATCGTCCTTCTTCTTTCATCAATATGTATCATTGAAAGAAGAAGCTTCTATCGTTAAAAGTTGCCTGATATGCTTATTGCGGTTACCTGGCCAAAGCTACCTTTGCTCAAGGCCTCAAGATAATGGCAACAGAAAGCAATGAATGGATGTTGTACAGATACTTAGTCCTTTAAAATTTTTCTCTTCTTTTAAACTTCATGTTAACTTAAAAGAGCTTTTAAGATTTGATGATGTTTTTCAAAGTCTCAGAACATCTGCCTAATATTCTTCCATCTGTGATAAAAGGCTCCAACACCATTCTCTGAAGTCTTTCACTGACTTTCTCTTTTGTAAACGCTTACAGTTTTATCTAAAAGTATTTTGGTTGCCTAGAACCAACAATTTGTAGACAGACTTATGGCACATAAGCACTTTACAGGTACTTATCCAACTGGAAAATGTGTGTGTGACAATGATAAGGTTGTAGTGATAAATCTGTTCAACAATGAATATTGAAAATTGCTAGAACAAAAGTAATAACTTTATTAATATATGCCTTCCATCATGAACTAAAGTTTTACTGCCCTAAAAATGTTGAAGAAGTTGTAAATACATGAAAGAAAGATGGAGCTGATAAGAAGTCAGTAAAATTTTGTGTATTGTTTATGCCAAAAATCTTCATGTAAACAGCAAAGCACAGACCCTTCTTAAATATGCTTCAAAGAATGTTCAGCAATTTAAAAGAAATTGATCATACTAATGCAATGGTAACTCAAAATTCAATAAGCAAAGCTGTTCATCAGAATCTGTAAGCTTTTTACAAAGTTAAAGACATTTTTGAACAAATCAGTTAGTTAACTTTAAGCTTAAGACTTTTTCATGGATAACTGCTGCATTTATTTCTAGCTTGGAGTTCTTGCTCTCATACTGTATTACAAGCCAGGAATTAAAGAAATTGAATTTACAGCAACTCAAATAATTCTGAGAAATATGGTTTCTGCAGTTTTGACCTACCTTGATAGACTGAAGGGTAGGTGATGAAAACTGCAATCTTAATAAATCTCCTGCAGCTAAAGGTTTAAAACTCACACTGTTTCAAATTAGTGAGGACAGCAATATTTATTTGCTGCTTAATTCTAGCCAGCGTGACATTTCATCAGGAAACACTTTAGAAGACTTAAACTTATGACCACAGAAGCTGCAAACTAGTAGTTAAATCATGCATAAGTAAGAAGGTTTGAATATTGAACAAAAAGACAAGTAAAATTGATTGTCATTTCTGTCTTTGATCTTTCCAGAATCAGAAATTTACACATTTTTGCAAAATGTTCTGCTATTCACAAACGGACAACAAGCACAAAAAGCCTAGAAAGGAAAGGAAATGAAAACAGCATACACATTACTGTCTCTGTATGCTCAGGGGTAATTGAACAAAATTACAGTCCTTCAGATCCAGTGATTTCCAGCAGATTGTCTATGTAAAATAACAACTAGGGAGATGTGCATCCAGGTGACATCTTTCTTATTTGTTTGCTTGCTTGTTTTCTTCTTCAAAGGGGAGTTGGATGACTAGCTGGTAGATGGAAATGGAGAGTAAATCAGAAGAAGACAGTTACCATTAACAGCCTCAGCCACAACAAAGGATACAAGTACATCACAGCTCTTGCTGCTAGATTTGTCTGTTTCCAAAACTTAGGTTTTATTATGCTGAAGCAACTTTTCAAACCCAGAATTATGTTCAGTCTGCTCTCCCCTTGTGTCCTGACATTTGGTTGCATGATGAAGCTAATCTATGTTTTCAAAAGAGGTGATACGATTGACCCAAATAATTATCAGCCTGTCTCAGTTTAAAAGGTGTGGTTCGGGTTCAGTGGATATCCTACCCGAGAGACTATAACATTTTATTTCCATATCAAGTAGGTTCTGTAGCTAAATGAGATGCCTTGGACACCAGAGGCTCATGTCCATATAGACTTCACCACTGAAGAAATGAGACTGGGACAAATAAATCTTCTAATGACTCAGACCACCCTGATGTTGTCATAGATTTCAGTAGTTTAATGAGAAGTTAGCAGTTGCTGGGAAAAAAGCAGCATCTGAGCTCATCAATGAATTTTCAGTCATGGGAAAGACATTTTTGTACAGATGAAGAGCAGCTGCATACACTTTTTTTTTGGCTGAAATATATCAAGTAGCCTGCAAACACCTTTTCATATGGAACTTCATAATTTAGCTTGTTTGGGATTAGAAGAGGAGTCTTCAATGAGAAAGTATTAGTATTACAATAGAAAATGTTATTTGGGGGCAGAGACACTCCAGGGGGATACCTGCAATCACCTGAAATTGTGTTAACTGGTGATGTTAGGCAATCTAAATTGGTGTAAATACAGTTTATAACAATGGGAATTAATCAGGAGTTTACCAAAGGAACTTTTTCATATAGACAAAATGATTACAGGAATGTGTCAAAAGATGAACACTTTTGGCAATATTTTTAGAGATTTAGAAAAAAAAACATTTCAACACTTTCTAACACTTTCTTTTTAATGCAGATATTAATTTGATATAATAAAAGGTGAAAAAATGACAAAATTAAATATTTCAGTAGGCTGAAATTAATGAAAGACCCAACCCTAAACGATCATGATTTCATATTGGGAAACTTTCTACAAAAAGCTATACCTTGTCCTTTTTGGAAAAAAAGCAACAAAAAAAACCCGAAACATACGACTCAGAAAAATACAAAACCAGTTCAGACCTGTCTTATAAATGAATGAAAAGTACAGGTTATCATCATTTAGATGACACATCCTCTAAATTTACTTTGCTGGCCATCTTCCAAAATGGATAATTACATTCTACTTACCCGATAACCTCCTGCTGTTTTTCTTGTAAGATCTATTCTTTGTTACATCCTGTTCCAAAATATTGTTAATGATGCTGTCTTCACAACACTATTTTTTTAATATTAAAAAATACACTTTCTATAGAATGCATACCTCAAATAACAAACAGTAACAGATACTCTCTGACACCCAAAAATGACTAATTCTGTAACAGAAACTGTCTCTTTTTTAGCCTTCAGCAGCATAAAATTAACTTTGGAAAAAAAAAATCCACAGAACTTGTAATGCCAGAAAACTCTTGTTTTGAATAACCTCAAGACCAACCAAAAGCAAAATGAAATCTAGAGCACTCTTTCTAACTGATGCAGCTAGTGTAAAGATTGTGATCAAAGATCAAATTGGTCATTTACTTACCACAAAGAGAATTATTTCATTCTTGTGTAAACTTCCTTTTCTAAAGTCTCAAGCATTTGAAATATCAATGGTATTATGTGATTATGTAAACAACTAAAAATCCACTGCCTGTACTACTCCTCCCACCTACTCCTGTTCGTTATTGGTAAAATTCAAAGGTATAGGTGGAACCTTTTACATATATTACCTTTATTTAAAGTTTGTAATTCTACTTTTTGAATAGTTCCCTATAGCGCTACCTCAAAGTGCTGTTTCATTTCTACAGTTCTAGGTCTATCCGGGTTCTCTGTACTCTTCTCTCTGTCACTGGGAATTCTGCTAGTCTGGTTTCCATTTTTATCTTCCAGACAAAACATCCAATGCATGTATGCCCAAGTATCTTTTCAGGTATACTTAAATACCTGTTCACTTTTGTGCCATTCCACTACTTTCCAGCTACTGGGATTTCAGTTGTTTGTATTACACCACAATTCAAATTCCAATAATGAAAGGAGCTATATTTTATTGTTAAGATTTAGAGTATAGACCTGTTGACGGAGAAAACCTTTCTCTCTGCAAGTGGAACAAATCCTGACCTATGGGATATTACAAAACATATATGTACAAATAAATAAGCAGGCAGTTCTCCAGGAAATGGGCAAGAGTTCTTTTGTTGAGAGTAGTAATTAGTGGTGTTCTAGTTTTAAGGATGGAGAACTTGAACAGTATACTTTCCCTTCCCTTCCCTTCCCTT
>WKFP01013983.1:121092-232440 GCA_011057875.1 Pterocles orientalis | reverse complement strand
TACTCAAGATTTTTTTTCTACTTAAAATGTACGGCCACTCCACAGACATATGTGTTGAGAAAACTGGCACCAGAGAAAGGGTTAACAGTTGTTATGGCTTAAGATCCTATTTACCTTTTTATCAAAAGGAAAGATAAAAAAAAAAAAAAAGAGTGAAGAAATTACAGAAGAGGAAAGAAAGAAAATTTTAAAAAGCTCCTAGTCTGGCTAAATGTGATAAAATGGTAGATAAACTGCTGTCTGGAGTTCTCAGTTTTGTAAATCTGAACACTTTCATACCTACAAGGCCCCAAAGGTGTCTGTCAGATGTCTTGATTGAAAATGTGCTACATGAGAGAAAATTTAAAGGCCGAGTCACTAAAATAAATACCTGAATTCATCTCTAATTTTTTAGTCACAAAGGCTTGAACTGCTTAGTGTATTAGAAAATAAAAAAATAAAAAATATTTTTAGAAGAAAAAGATAATTCTATAAGCCTTGCATAAAATTTTTGAGTTTGTCCCATGCACAATTTTAATCCACAAAGATAAATGCAATTTAAGGCTGAATAAGTAGGAAAGTGCTGTTTTAAGTAGGTAACATTATAAACCTGCATACTGCAAAGTGATTAATGACGTAATATCCCATTACACAAGATCAATATGCACTTGAGATCAGGGCAGCATTTGTTTCTGAAATTATATAACTCACATGATTTCTATCACATTTTTAGTATTGATCTGAGGAGAAGATACTTCACAGCTTGTTTGCAGAGGTTTGAAGACTACCTGTGCCTCCAGAGTGAAATTAAAGTCAAGGCTGTTTGCATGTCTACATAAACTGCTCTTAAGAGGTCTCAGTCACAGATTCTTCAGTAAACAATCTGTGTATTTGTTTGAAATTATCAGTCCCAGCTCTGTCTTAACAATTTCTAACAAAATGGTCTTCATGAGAAATTCTTTGATGAGAATGGTGAGTGCAAGAAACAGTAGCTATAGCATACCACTTTCTCTCACATGTTGCTTGTTCTTTTATGTATGAAGAAACTCTTTACAATATTCTAATCAGAAAAATGCTGATGGGGCAATTTTGGCAGTGATTCTGAATTGGCTTTCATACAGTTGGCATCAGCAATTATTTGAATGAGAAGAACTGAAGTGAATGACAAGGAATCATTGCAGCATTGCTTAGAAACAAGAAAATCAACAGAAAAGGCCAATCTAATTTTTCTTAGTCTGTTGGAACTAGAAACTCCAGAAAGACACCTACACACTTTCATTTGCACACAGGTCCAAGAGATTCTTTTCACTTCACTCAAAGTTAAATTTCTCCTTGCTCCTGTTGTATGGGAGGAACAGAGACTTTGGAGAGTGGCTGGTGGCACTTCCACCTTGGCAGGGCTTAGAGGTCGGACGTCAAAACTGCAGTTTTCAAAGCTACTGCTAATCTTCCACACAGAACTTGAAGTGCACAGATTCACGTGATAGTAGTTAACTTCTGTTCAAACACCAAGAGAATTTTAAAGTTTTCTTTAAGATGTGACAGGTCAAGACTGATAATATTGAATAACATGGTTCTTACGTTGTGCTTCAGTCATATTGGGATTTATAAGATGGACAGAAGTCATGGCACATATTTGTTCTGAGGCTGTGTGTGCACATTTGTTACACAGACAGGGAATAGAAGACAAAAAAGCTTTTCTCTCTTCACCCCATGTATCTGGCCTTTCAAAACTTAGATGTCAGCTTGAGAGACCTGGGTTCAACTTGTTTCAGGATCTTCTGACCATCATGATCATGGTGTGTCAAGCTCCTGAAGTGGGTTGTCCACCATCCCTATAAGGGGGTCTGGAGTCACTGGGTCAAAGTCACTGGCTTCAGTGCTGATTGCAGTTGTTGCAGAGGTGAAATAATTACAGAAAATATTCCCTACAAAATATATTAACACTCCTCTTGGAGGAAATGAGGTGTGTGTGGGAGGCAGTGGGATGAATGGTAATAAAACTCAAGCCAGAGAGGTAAGCTCTCATTTCTGGGCACTACAAATCTTTAATCTTTTTGACATGCAGAACAGCTTCCTTAGAAGGGAGTGGAAGTAAGAGTGCTCCTACCCATCTCTTTGCCTTCAGCCTGCTGACTAGGACACTCCTGTGGGAGGTGAGACGTGGGTTTTTGTGCCCTGGACTCCCACATCCTGTATGAGGTCTCTGATCCTCCAGCATGAAATAGAAGGATCACAGTAACACATCCTCCTCCATCTGTCTCTCATAGAAAGCAGTGACTCATGTTCCATTTAGAAAGGTTGTTGAAGGATACCTGGTACAGTGAGAAGGCCTGCTGAGCAGAAATGCTTCTCAGGAGCACCGAGTTCACCATTTAGCACAACCACGGCTTTGGGTTTCTGTGTTAACTGATTTAGGAACTTCTCCACTGAGTAAACCGTTACATATTTTTGGACCCTATTCTGAGCTGACTAACTTTCTCCAGGCTGATCAGGGACTACAAGTAATTCAGCCAGAGACTGTTGACTTGGTTATGAGGATCAGAGGCTTCTGTCCCTTTTGGTACCTGAGGCTGTAACTCTCATGTATTTTTTTAAATTCTATATTTATTTTTCCACAAAAGAGTAATAGAAGTTCTTGAGCTTAAAAAGCCATCTCTTTAAAAGATGTATCTTGTCTTTTTCTTCAAAGAATCACTCATTTCTGTGATGATACATACCCAGCAATTGTATTTTATGAGTAACCCGAGACGTTCTTGTGATATTTTGAGAAGTTCTGCTTTTTGGTCAGAATCACAGAATTGTTCAGGTTGGAAAAGACCTTTAATATCATCAAGTCCAACTGTTAACCTAGCACTGCCAAGTCCATCACTAAGCCATGTCCTTAAGCACCACAGCTACATGTCTTTTAAATACCTCCAGATATGGTGACTCACTTCCCTGGGCAGCCTGTTTCAGGGTTTGAGAACCCTTGTGGTGAAGAAATTTGTCCTATTATTATAGAATCATATTTGATCTAAACATCCCCTGGCACAATTTGAGGCTGAAACTGAGCTGGGGAACACCACTTGTGACCAGCTGCCAGCTGGGTTTGACTCCATCCACCACAACTTTTTGGGCTGATGATAAACAATGGGAAGTGTCTTGGTGAGCATTTCCACCAGCTCCCCCAGTACCCTTGGGTGAATCCCATCTGGCCCCATAGACTTGTGTGTAGCTGAGTGGTGTAGCAGGTCACTAACCATTTCCCCTTGGATTATTGGGGCTTCATTCTGCTCCCTGTCTCTGTCTTCCAGCTCAGTGGTCTGCGTACCCTGAGAACAAGTGCTCTTACTACTAACCACTGAGGCAAAGAAGGATCAAAGTTTCAAAAAAACCCTTTCAAACCCTTTCAAAAAAACCTTTATTTTGGCATGCTGTCTTCCATCTACAATCCTCAAAAATAAAGAAGCAGTTTCAAAGAGCATAAACAGTTTGTTGTTTTTGTTCTTTTGTTTTTTGTTTTTTTTAAGTCTCAGTAGCTTATATCTGCATTTGGCTTGACCTGCCATTAGATCTGATTTTAGTTTTTCCATATTGATTTGCCCATTCTGATAGCAAGATTTTCACAAAGGGATAGCTTCTCAGATTAGGTAAATAAATGCAGTCCGATTGACTAGCATTATGTTGATCTGCATAAAGTGAGGATCTGGCTCAAAGCTGAGCTTGTTCATTTTATGACCTACAATTTTTTTTTTTTTAATCTAAAAGGGCTTAGTTATACTTCGTCTAGATCCCTAGTTACACAAAACAGCTGACATCCAGTGCGTTTAGTGCTGCCTAATCGCTAGAAAGTATTATAGAAAATGAAATGAAAGATTTTAATTTACCCTCATATCTCCTTGCATCTTAAATCTACAAGATCAGATGCTTAAATGTTGCAGTGTCTAAAGTAGCTTAACATTCAAGGAACATTTACTCAGTTTAATCATTTAAGTGGCTTAAGGAGGTTAATGAAAGCACAAAAGAGACTCAAGTTTGCTGAATAGAAGCTGGAGGGTGATTTTCAAAAAAATAAAAGGTGTAAGATCTTAGATACTTCAGGAGGACAGTTCAAAGGTCCTTTACCCAATCTATTTCACTGTAAAAGGCGAAAGTAACGATGATCAACTGTTTCAGTAGTTCGGACTTGTATATTAGCAAAGATTTAATCAATTTTTTTTCTGCATAATAAAGTAAATAAGATACAGAACATAAAATGTAATGTAAACAAGGACAATTTAATAAAATAAAAATTCTGATTGTGCTTATGTTGATGCATTACAATTTAACTGGAAACCAAGAATGGTGTGACCACCATCCTATTTTACAAAGCTAATTGAGGAGGTTGTCCTTGAATTTTACTCAATTGTTAGAGACAGGGACTTGGAACCAGTCTCTCTGCTGGAATCCCAGCTGCACTGCTATTCTGAATTGCCCTTGGGAAAATGTGAATTTTTGCCTTAACCAAACTTCTACAGTGAATTGGTTCAAGAGATCTCCCTGTTCTTCAGTAAACCTGACTGTAAAGTCCTAAAGCATAATGAAGGAATAAGAATGTTTCAGTGGTTTCTCATAGAAACCAACTACAAAACAGAGTTGCTGCCATGTCTTTCAATAAATCTGTGTAGATGAGTTTAGATATAGCTTATTTACTGCTATAAACCACTGCAAAGATCAGATAGTAGACCAAAAGAACACTAAATAGTCGTAGTGTTTTTAATCCTCCTTTAAAAAGTGTTCTTATTCTTGGAATATTTTGTTCCCAGGATGAAAAGGTCTCGTCATCATATTTACTTTGCAATCTAAAATATTCATAAACAGATCCCTGGACATCATAGTAATTTTTTTCCTTTAATCATATTTTCACTTACTGTAGTGTATAATTATAAAATAACCATCACACATGCTCCTCAAAAAAGAAATCAATTTAATAATTTATTAGATGCAAAAAAAATCACCTATCAAGAAATATTAAGAAACCAGAATTTGCCTAAATGGTTGGATTGATGGTACACTTAGTTCAGTATTAGCCAACATCTAATCACAAGTTGATAGATGTTAAGATTAGTATTAATTACCTTCTATTGTAAAAATACAGCCAAAATGTTTTCTGTTTTTCTGCAACATGATTTTGGAATGTCTATATTTAGATAAATTTCACCAAGTTTTTGCAGAATAACTAGGAATTTGAGAAAATAAATTATTTCTAAACATTTATTGGACAAAGCACTGTTGATATGTTATTACTGTATTTGTATTTATTTAATATTTGTATCGTTATTATTCGTGTGTATATTTATATGTATTATTATTTAATAATTATCAAAATTGACCAGATATAGATAAAATATATATAGTAAATTAAAAGTTTTACTGAGTCCTTTGGAAAACTGAAATATCTATAGTCTACTTTTTTGGATGGGAGTCTTCCAACTTTCCTGCATGTTCTAACTAGACTAATGTATGTTCTTTCCTCAGGCGAGATTCCCTCATTTCAGAGCCCTTGTTAATGCAGTAGGCAGAAACTAAGCAGGCTCCCCAGATGTAACTATTTTAAAAATACTTAAGTGAATATTTACTATTTCAGGGTCAGTTTGCATTCTGGATGAATACTCAGATCTGTCTATTTCATACTTACTGATTTACCCAGCCCCCCAATTATTACCTGCTTGGCATTCAGAATCACATCTCATATCTCACCATTTCTGCGGATGTTGTATGTCATTACTCCACTCTCATAAACATCTGTGATCCCAACTTCTCTTAATTCTTAACAACTGTGTAAACAAAAATGCAAAGGATAATTGTGGAGGGAAAAAATAATAAAGAAGGGAAATAAACCCTTTCACCTGTGAAACCTCAGTCTGTACTGCTAGAAAGAAATAGGTTTAGCTTGGCTCCTATTCATTTCTTAACTTACATCCCAAAATTTTCATGCATAATTTGATCCAAATGGATTGCTTTAGTTTCATGAGGGGAAACACACAGCTCAACTAGCAGAAAAGAGTGAATCACCTGTAAGTTATTGAGAAGTCAGACTCTCCCCCGGGTCAAGGTTAGGGTAATTAGCTGGTCAGCCCAAACTGTTATTTGCCTGAGGAGAAACAAATGAATTTGGTTTCCACATTTTCAGCATGACTCTTTTTGCATTCTTGCTGAATCCAACAACCTCTTCCTTATATATGACAGAAAAAAATAATTTTCCCATTGCTAGAATAGTAATATTTATTTCAAAGACAGCAGTGGGTATCAGCAGTCAGCTCCATTCATTAACGTCTCTAATTTCTTGCTAGTCTGCTACAGCTTTCTCACTTTTTACCATTGACATTGCAGATTAAGTCAGCTGTAATTAGATTGTGTGTGCCTTTTATTTTTGTTTCCCATAATTTTCTTAGAAAGTAAAGTTATTTGCTGCAGCACATTGCCCAAGCTATTTAATAAAAACACATTTGTGATTTTTGTCTCTTTCTCAGCATTTCTTCATAATGTATTTTTAAATGTCATGTACTTTTTGTAGCTTTACACATGTGTAAAAATGCCTTATTTAACAATTAGAGAAATAAATCGTTTAATTGCCTCCAGTAAAGACACAAAGGAAGCTTCCAGCTGACCTCATCCTTGTACCTTAGACAGTGTCCAGAATGATCACAGCAAAGGGTTAAGTTCAGCTTAAGTGGTCTGTTCTACTTGGTGCACTAGACTGCCAGAAAAGTTTAAATCAGTATTATTTCTGTTTGTGGTTCTTTAGTGTTGTGGTTTAGGCTCAGCCAGATATAACCATCATGCAGCTTGCTCACTCCTCCCCCGAACTGGTGGGACAGGGAGGAGACTTGGAAGGAAAAAAAAGTAAAACTTTATGGGTTGAAACAAGGACTGGGAGGGATCACTCACCAATTACGGTCATGGGCAAAACAGACTCAACTTGTGGAAAAAAAAAATAATTCATTACCAATCATATCAGAGCAGGATAATGAGAAATAAAACCAAATATTAAGAAACACCTTCCCCCCACCCCTCCCTTCTTCCCAGGTTCAGCTTTGCCCCAATTTCTCTCCCTCCTCCCTCTCACAGTGGTGCAGGAGGACAGGGAATGGAGGTTGTGGTCAGTCCATCGCGTGTTGTTTCTGCCGCTCCTTTCTCCTCAGAGGGAGCACTTCTCATACTCTTCCCCTGCTCCAGTGTGGGGTCCCTCCCACGGGCAAACTTCTCCAATGTGAGTCCTTCCCCTGGGCTGCAGTTCTTCATGAAATGCTCCAGCATGGGTCCCATCCACGGGGTGCAGTCCTTCAGGCACAGACTGCTCCAGCGTGAGTCCCCCACGGGGTCACAAGTCCTGCCAGCAAACCTGCTCCAGAGCAGGCTCCTCTCTTCACAGGGACACAGGTCCTGCCAGGAGCCTGCTCCAGCATGGGCTTCCCACGGGGTCACAGCCTCCTTCAGGCACATCCACCTGCTCTGGTGCGGGGCCCTCCATGGCTGCAGGTGTATCTCTTCTCCACCGTTACCTTCCATGGCTGCAGAGGCACAGCTGCCTCACCATGGGCTGCACCACGGGCTGCAGGGGAATCTCTGCTGCTCTGGCATCCGAAACACCTTCTCCTCCTCCTTCTTCACTGACCTTTATGTCTGCAGAGTTGTTTTATCTCATATCGCACTCTTCCACTGCAGCTTAGCAGCAGGTTTTTTTTCCCCCTGTTAATATGTTATGGCAGAGGTGCTCTCATGGTTGCTGATGGGTTTAGTCTCAGCCACAAGTCAGTCCAACTGGGAGCCAGGGAAGCTACTAGCATCTTGTCACAGGAGCCACTCCTGTAGCCCCTACCCCACTACCAAAACCCTCCCACACAAACCCAATACATTTAGTCAGAATCTTCTTTACACATACACATGAGTACACATGTGCACACAACTTTTAACCGTGAGAAAGCAGTAAAATATGAGCTTAAGATTATACCTGCTTTGAGCTGGCCCAGATGCTCTTCAGAGCGTTCTCCCAATCTAAATTAATCTGTAATTTTCAGACAGTAACAGATGCTGCTGATTGTTGCTGTCTTGACAAAGCTGCGTTGAATCACTGAATCAGGGACAAATATTTCTGTGATAACTTATGGATATGCCCGATGTTCATTCCTTTCTACATTTTCATGCATTAAAAATGGTAAAAAGAATTCTCATGTGTTTAGTGTTAGTATTTCCATTAAAAGGATAAAGGTCTTCTTGTGCTATGTGTTGTACAAACGCATATGCAGCGTCACATTATATTCTCATGTTAAAATAATTCTAAGGGCCTGTTTGTGGAACTGGAGGCATTTGGGCTTTAGCTCATATGGCACTTCTCTTGAAGAAGTGTGACTATGGCATTAAAGAATAAGCAGTTAATGTAAAGTTGCACATGAATCTGACTATCAGCAGGGATGGACAATGACAAACAAAATATATTGAGTAAAACAGTTAAGATCATGTTGTTGGTTTAAATTAGAATGGCACAGAATTTGGTTGATACTTGCCTACATTTAAATGTGCAAAACAGAACTGACATTTATCAAAGGAAGAAAATTTCTTAGGTCATATTGGGTAGGATTTGTAGGGATTATTAATCTGTTATCAGAATTAAAATATTTTGAGAAACCCAGCATCCAACAGGTTTTCATTTTTATCAAAAAAACAAAGAAACAAACAAATAAAAAAAACCCCAAACCAACACGAACTGCATTTGTTCATGTGGTAAAAATAATATATTTTTGGGGAAAAGTTATTTAGACTTTCTGCAGGGAAAGATTTCTATATACCTATTAATCAGTCAGTATCCTCAAGTCAAGTCTAACCTTTCCAGACCATGCCCTGTGGTTACCACTCAATTGGCTGTGTATTTGCACAGCTCACTTCATTAAGATATGATACCACAAGCTACCTTGAACTTTTACAAAGTGAGGGCCTTGTATATCAGCAAGTTTATGTCATTTTCAGCCCTGTATAAATGTATCTTGTTTCTGTTTGATTTCTTTTAGTAAACAATCTGTCCTTTTCCATTTCACATTTTCCTGCCAAAAATATATCACAGTTGCTTGAAGTAGTGTCTAGGAAGAACTGCAGGGTGAAATCCGTTGTTTCCCCTTGGGGGAAAACATGTGAGCACATAAATATATATATGTACATGCTACCAGCTACAGCCTGAGGTTTACCATCAGCCAGCTTAGATTGCTTCAGGATGGATTTTCTGTCCTCCATCCTTATGCTGTTTTGTTATTGGTGATTTGGTGATGAAACAGTATTTTTCTGTCTCTATTTGTAATCTTTAAATCATTCGCAAAAGGCCTGAAAAGCTGTCCAACATATTTGGCTTTAAATACTTTAATACTGACACAAAGTTTGGAGGAAGCAACTCAGTTTGAAGCAAATGACGGAAAGCTAGTGTGCTTACATTGTGATTGCCAAAGCAAATTCAATACACATTTAGATTCCTGCCAGCCCATTCAGAAATGTTTCAGCTCATTGGGAAATTGACATTAAACTATGTTTAGACCTCATCAACAAACCATTCAGTTTAAGGTTCAGTACTTAGTTTTAGGATAGGATGCACTAGGACAACATGATCTTACTCACACAAAGTACACCAGACACTTGAGAGATCAGAATAAGTATGCATTTTTATTCCTAAGGAATTTGTTATCACAGACAGCCTATCTGGTGTGAAGATATCTTTCCTATCCCTTCCACTTTTACAAGGTATAAAAGAGGAATTTAAGCTATCTCCCTCAGCTTACCACAGCGCTTTGAAACAGAGCAATATTTTGATGTTGAGATCTGAATGGCCACACCAAGACAGCAAATGAGTTGTCTGAAAGGGCGATGTGGCTATCTTGCCTCACAAGATCATTGTTGATACCATGATGAGCGTAATCAGACAGATACTGTTCTCTATGCTGTATTTCCCAGGATTCTCATATGGCATAAAAAACACCGCAAAGTGACTGGGCTGTAGCCACCAGAGGTGTCAGAAACAAGGCATCATGGGGTAGTTATGTTTAGGTGCATTAATGTAATTTGCATGGTAGAGTTCCATGGGTGGTGGGTGAGAGTGACAATATATGTCTCTGTAGCTACTAAGGGATAAAAGTAGCATTAAACATATGTATGTGCTCTGCATGTGCCATCTATGATCAGCTGATATCATCCCATGTTCAAACATGGAATTCTTGTGGTGGGTTGGTCCTCTCTCACTCCTTTCTCTCCGGTGGGATGGGGGAGAAAATAGGAAGAACTGGAGCATGAAATCTCATGAATCAAAATAAAGGCAGGGAAATCACAAATCAAGTGCTGTCATGGGCAAAGCAGACTTGATTTGGGGAATTTAACTCAATTCATTACTAAGTAACGTAATTATGTAATTACTGATTTTGGTATTGGGAAAAAAACAAACTAAAAAAATAAATGTTAATATGCTCAGGGAAAAAATACCTTTCCCCACCCTTGCCAGGCTGAACTTCATTTCCAGCCTCCCTTCAAACCCTTTTATCTCCTTCACCCCAGACACCTCTCCTCCTGCCTTATTCTCGCCACAGATCTCGCTCAGTCCCTTCAGTGCAGCAACAAGCAGCGCAGGGGTTGGGATCAGGATATAGTGGTTTCTCTATGCCTCTCTTTCCTGCTCACCCCTTTACTGCTCCAGCACAGGTCCTCAGTGGGCCACAGTCCCTTTGGGAATATCCTCTCTGCTATGGAGTACCTCCTCCTCCTCTGACCTTGGTTTTCCCTCTGCTTTTTCTCACCCTTTTTTCCGTCCCTCCTCGTCTGCCTGTCCAGAATTTCTACCCTTTTTAAGTGACATTTTCCAAGAGGTGCCACCAGCTTGGCTGGCAGACTCAGTGGTGTCCTGTGGTGGGTCTGCTGAAGCTGGCTAGAACCAGCTTTGTCCAGTACAGGGCAGCCCGTGGAGCCTCTCCTTCCAGCCCTGCTGTTGTTGCTGGCATCTGGACACCTGCACACAAGTGGATCTGTTCTCCCTTGTGGCATTTAGCCAGGTGTGCTGATGCAAGGCCTTCTGCAGAGTGGCCAGATGGGAGTCTGGGGGCTGACCCGGGCCAGCTGGGCAGCTCTTGCTCTGCCATTGAGGGCACAAAACAGGCTTTGATTTTGCCTGTTTAGGTGCCTAGTCCTTCCCAAACTCCTACAAGCCTTCTCCTGAGGAGACACTATTTTACTGTCACAGCTAGTTCACTATATCGTAACTATGAAGTACAGGTAACATTTTCAAAACGACTGTACATTTTGCCTATACCACAGACTTTCCAGAGAACCCCAGGGCCAAAAGTCAAGTGCACAAATTAAAATTGACAAATAACTGTCCAGGCAGCAGTCCTGCAGGAAAGTGACTGGGGTAAAGTAGACACTGAGCTAGCTGTGAAAGAAACAGTATTTCAAATTATTAATATGGATCTCATTGAAACACAGAAACCAGTTATGCTTTTCTGTTTAATATTAGTGTACCTTAAGCCTAGTGCTGGCTACCCTGCTGTAAGCTACTATTGATAAACTGGATAAGCATAAAGTTGGAGGGAAGCTGAAAGAATTGTACTTGTTTAGTATATAGAGAAGAAGACTAAACAGAGATACTAGAGTAGTCTCATAATATCTATGTTCTATGTAAGAAACGAAGTATCAGAATCAAGAGAAATTTAGACTAACAATGTATGTAGTTGGAAAATAGTAACACAATCTGGAACAAACATCCCATGGAATTTTGAGAATCTTTGTGAAAAAACAGTTTAGTTTTGAGGCACTTTCGTAATCTTTTCATCAGAGCTTAGATAATTATTTTTAGTGGTAGAATCAAGGACTAGAAGTAGCAGGTCTTCAGTCAGATTACGTTCTAGGTAGTATTTTCAGGCTCACTTTCAGACCTGAAGTTCACTTTAAAGAGAAACGTATTTTCCTATGAGTTTACATCCTCAAAAATACAGGTTTATTTATTGTTAAAGAAAAATAAAATGCATGTTTAAGAGAAAGCATTTTCACTTAAAAGTGGGCATTCTTTCATTCAAAGATAGGTGGTTTCCAAAGGATATTTATTTATTTGCTGTCTGGAGACAGAGAAAACTGCATTTACATTACAAATAACTTGAAAATTCGTTGATGACTTACAATTTTCAGTTCTTTCTATCTAAATACGGTCATTAATGGAGTACCAGTTCAAGGCGCTTTTTATGAAAAGAGTGCAAATATATGTTTAAATCCATCCATGTTCACTCAAGAACAAAAGCTTGTTTTAAAAGGTAGGCTTAAGAGACTAACACAAGTGTACATTCACATATCTGCTTGAGAGCCCTACTGAAAAGAGAAGGTCATGCATAAGGTTTGTATAAGAGTTTCTTTCCTTTATATTTTTAATAGAAATCTGCCCTGGGATATATCTAAAAAAAAAAAAAAACTGATCTTTTAAAAAAAGATCAAATTCCTCAAATTAATTTAAAAAAAAAGTGAATTACAGGGATAACGACTGTAACTGGTCAGTCTGGAGGGCCGTCTTGTGTCACTGATGAATATGGAGGCAGTGTCGGAGGTGTCAATAAAAAAGTTGGAAAAGACTGCCAAGGAGGCAGATGCTGCTGTCGAAAACAGATAAAAATGATCTTCAGTTTCATATCTATTCGCTGTGGTTAACATCAGCGGTACACCATCACTGGTTCTCCCAGATTAATTAATCTAGTGGGAAGTCTCATAAAATACAGTTGTTCAAAGTAACATCTGTTTTAGGTTTCTTACCCTGTCCTCCCTTTAATTTCTCATAAATATCTTTTATTTCATTTTGTTGTGAGTATTTGCCTAAGTTTACTGAGAAATAAAGACGTCAAGGATTTTTATTTGTTGAGTGAAGGCTATTTCCAGAGGAGAGTCCTCTAATTATCTGCACCATATGCTATATATGTTTTACAAAAATGTACTCAGTGACAATAGTTTTCCTCAACATAATAATCCTTTTTTTATTCCTGTTTTTCCCTCACTAATTGATTAATGCATTTTTTCACAAGTGAAATGTGTTCATTATTAGACTACATTGCAGATGGTTGAATAATATTAAGCAAAGAAATTATCTGCAATATTTTTCCCTGTTTAACTGCTAGTCATAGCTGACCCTCTCATCTCACCTCATTTGACATCCCATTTTACTCATCGCCCAATCCACACTTACTCATTTCTGTCGAACATGAACCACTTAACCACAAAAGAAAGTCACAAAAAAGGCTTCCTATATCACACCAGGTTTTCATATTACAGCCCCCAGACTTTTTTTACTGTGTCTAAATGGTCTGCTGAGAACCCCGAAACTCCTCCAAACTTGACCCACTTCTATTCCTGCCTTGGGTGCAGGAAGTAGTTTTTCTTGACCACAATGCACACCATACCCTTGGGCACACTTCCAGCAATGCTGGATTGGATGGCCCTCAGGGAACATATTAGTTTTTGGAAATGTACATGGACAGTGGGCCAGGAGAGAAGCACAATGTTACCTAGCTTCATAATATTCTTCTCTTTTAAGGTACTTCAGCTGTAGTCAAAGCTTACTGATGTTTATAGCTTGTGATACCAAAATAGAGCAAGTGCCTTGGTATGTAGCTAAAAGCATTTGACCACAAAAGTTTATTTTTAAGAAAGAAATAGGGTTAATGGACTATGTCATAAGAATATGACTTCAGCTCCTGTGTTAGCCTTCAATTGTTTTGCCTAAACTGTGCAAAAAAACCCAGTGCTTTGTGTCAGCTATGTTCTGGATGTGTAGCCTTTTTCAGTATAAGCTTTGGTCCAATGGGTAGGACATGGAAGTGAGTTTTCTTCCTTGATTCGGCACTCTTCTTGTAATTCACTTCATCTGTCCTGTATTGTGTGCTCCTTTTGTGTAAAATGAGAACAATCTTTATGTTACTGTCAGAAATAATTTTTTTTATTTATAATTTAATATCATATATTCACTGTTTTGTAAAGTCCAAAATATTTGGGTTAGAGACTTGCCATGTTTGTATTAGACGAGCACAATGAGACTTTAACTTCACTTGGGTTCCTAGGCACTACAATAGACCTTAATAATAATTATTATCATGATCAAAAATATATTTCTACCTTTTATTTCTTGGGAGAGGGGGAAGTTGCAGGCTTGGAGCACCTTCTAATCATCGTGAAATATACATTATATCTTAAGTACTGTTTGATTTAACCAGAAATGGTAAAAAGTATCCTACTGTATAAACTATGCTTGTACAAGCAAAGCAGTATAAAATACTAATTCTACCTCAATCAGTGAGAAAATCTTTTAATTTCATATTTTATTTCACTTCTGAAATTCAGTCTTAGTGTATTTAACCGTATGCTTTGATCTAAGTGTCTTTCAAGAAAGAAAGATATATTTTAGTCAAACTTTTATTGCTTTACTTTGAGACAGTAATAAAGCACAATTAAACCAATGTCCTGTGGAAGCTGCGAGATAATTGCACTGTGGATCCCTCTTGTTCTTTCTGTCTAGGTTGTACAGACTAATCTGTAAACAGACAGCAAGATACCTTTAAATTAGAAATTTCAGTTTTGAGGTGCTTTGTGAGAGCCATGCAAGACAGACACACTTCATTGAATACTCGTGTGATAACAAAGCACTATCTTGATCTAGAGATGCAATATGTGAGATGAACTGACCTTCCAGTCTTGTAGGTTCTCCATCTGAAAAGTGGGTCTAGTACCACACCATAAAGTATGAATTTGTTCTACAGACATTTGCATTTCAGTAAATGTACAAAAATAAAAAGTACAGTATTGCATTTTCAGTAGTTGCACAGGTACCCTTAGAAGGAAATAAATTGGATTATAATATAGGTTCTGTAGCTTGGTGTTTATGGTTGATGATTTTATATTCTGGAGGATCTCTGCTTTCAATTTAAAACAGAGCACTAGCAATTGTAGCAGAAGGCTGTCTAGTCCTTTGAGTTCAAAACTTTCTCTTTTGTGTTCAAATGATTTAAACTCCCAAATTTATTGTTTTGGAGTGTTCTACTTAATATTAACTTTTGTGTTGATATGCCACCTTCAGTTCTGTCCAGTGAGGAGTTCCTGATGCCTAAACATAAGCAAAAAAAAAAAAGTAATGTAGTAGCACAGGAGAGTATACTCCTCTCTGTACTAACAACTTTTACCCATAAAAAGGAATATTATACATATTCCACTCTAAATGGGGTACAGTGTCTTGTACCAATGCCCTGTAGCATTTCTATGGCCATATATTTTTGATTTTGTGATGGGAATATTTGAACATTCTACTGATCATGACAGCTTGAAAAAGAGGAGGGACAACCTTTAGATTTAGAATTTCTGTCTACAATTGACTAGTGACAGGCTGTTCTGTTGCTTTATCTCTGATGTTTAAACCGGTTTTCTACCATTTTTTCCCTTAGTAATGCCACTGCTTTCTTTCCCAATTTCATGGATAGGGTCCAGATTTTGAAGAGTTTAGGAGTCGGTCCAATTGCCTTTGGTGAAGAGTAGAGAAAGATTTCTTCTCTCAGGTAAAAATGGCATAGGCACGATGGATTTGCTCAGGTTCCTCAAAGTGTTAGTGAAGCAAGGGCTTGTATTTCTCGGGGAAGATTCAGGAATTGTCATCAGTCATCTATAAGAGTATTGTGCCCCTTTTGAATTAAGATCAAATAACCAATTCTAGTAAGTAGAAGAATCCTGGGATTTCATCAGTGGACTTTGAAAGAAGTAGAATAGAGAAGAATCAGTCTTTTTAAACTAGTATCTTCATTTGAGATCCTTTCACCTGTTGCATCTCTGTAGGATGGTAGGATGAAAAAGACTCATGAGAATATCTTTTATAGCAACCTGAAGACAACCCTATCTCTGTGATCTGTTGTATGGTATAAGTCTTGTAACTTCATCCTTTTAAAGGTCTAGAAATTAATTGATACACTGAATCCTGCTGGTTAAATTGTTCCTGTTATTTCAGTTACCTGTGTATTCAATTACTTATTGAATTGCATTTCGGTCAATCACCTTTGGCTAGGAAGTCTCTGTCACCACCGTATACTGGCTGTAAGCTTTTTTAGGTCCTGCACTGGTGGGATGCATAAGCTGGTTTTTATGAAGGTTCCTTAGTTCCAAAGGAATTCAATATAGTTGTTGTAGAGTTTCAGAGAAACTGCGAGAAAAAATTGTTAGACTTGGATCCTGAAATGTTTTCAGTCAGGCAGCAAGCTGCCTAGTGAAATTAAAATCAGCTCCAATAGCTCGGCCAGCAGAGGGAACTCTTGTACAGTACAAAGTCAAGCCAGGAATGCACTGTAGTAGATTAACGAAGCAAACATGCGTAAATGTGTACATTGCAAAAATCTAACAATGAATTTTGGCTTCTTTGTGCATGGCACATTAACCTTTAATTTTGATCCAACTGCAATTTAAAACGGTGAAAGTATGACTATGCTAGATATCAGACTGCAACTAATTTCAGTTCAAAAGTCATATCACCAAATTCAGGGAATGTTTAGGGGGAAGAAGAAGGAACATCTGTGACTACTCTTTTCATTAAAACCTGCAATTCATATTTAAGAGTGGCAAATCACTTTTTTTCATTTCCTGAAACTGTTTTTTTAGAAACTTTTTGTTTTCAGAATGTGATTTTTTCACTCTGAAACTTTCAGTGCTGTGACTGTGTGGCCTAATTCAAGTGTTTTTTCCCTTGTGATCAGAACAAATACTGCTAACTAGAGCAAGAAACAGGTATCTTTAAGCTAGCTCTAAGGACTAAATTTACAGCAATGCTTAACATCTTCCCTGAAGGGACTTCCAATAGACAGATTTCTGTAAGTGGTTTTGGGCATTAAGTACTTTAAAAATACTTTCAGCAAACATCAAAGTTTTGTCCCTGTCTCCCTGTCATTGTGTTTTATTGAGGCTGATTGTTTGACAGCAGCTATCAAACATTTATAACTAATAGTTTGTTTTCTGAGCCATTGGTAATCAACTGGGTGATGACTGTTCTTCACTGTCTAATCGACAATGCTTTAGGACTCACTTACGAAGAGTTTTTAAGAACACTTAGTTTTCACAGGATAAAAAGCCCTCTTCTGTTTGTATCTGATATTGGTGTCAACCCTCAAGTTAAGTATAAAATTCTACTTTTATCAAAGCTTTTATTCATGGATGAGCTCTTATAATTAGGCACATTGCCATCTGTAATCGTACCTCTCATTCCTATCTCACAAACTAAATATAGTGTTTACCTTTTCTTTCTCATGATACTTAGTACAATTTCTTTCTGTTATGAGCTTTGCACCACTGCTGACTTTCTGCAGAATCAGCTTCTCGTTCTTTTGTTAGCCCCAACCAAGTATTTTCGTTGCTTTGTAGTCTTATCTTTCCATTTTACTTTTCCCCAGTTTTGGCAGTCTCTGCTCATTTAGCAGCTCATAGTAGTGTCTTGTTTTCTGATGGTTGTGAAAGTGTGTCAACCTTTTTCTGAGTCCTTTGTGGTGCCTTTGTTCTATCTATGGCAACAGAACAAGAGAGGTACTCAGGAGACTGGATTCTGTCTTCTTATTGATGTAAATTCAGAGTAACTTTTCTGAGAACATGTATTTATCCGGTGTTCAGTGAACAGATATTTTGCCTTAGCATTTTCTAATTTCCTAAACAAAGGCAGCATGTTCCCATACCAACTGGCTGTGATGGACGTTTTGACATGTAAATAAGTGACTTTTTTTTTTTAATCCCTCTCATGTCACTCAATCACTAAGACTGATAATTATCTTTTTAAATGTTTCCATGGAGTTCAGAAAGCTCTTTTCAGCAAAGGAAATTGAAAACATAGAATTTAGGTCTCTTCTTACAACGCATTTTGTGATTTTAGAAGCTATTCTGTATAGAGCCCTCCCTGCTTCATTTTCTCTCACTTGGACCATTTTGTTGAATATTTCCAGAAGGTGAAGTAGTAATTGGCCTGGCAGGGGAAGAGGCACCGTAAATGGCTTTGCATCTGTTACCTGTAATCCCAGCAGAAACACCCCAACTCAGGCAGAACTGTGTCTCCATTTGCTCAGCGCTGCACCCATACTAATGATCTCTTCCAAGCAGGTACTGCCTGCTAGCCTTCTAAATGTTGCTCTGTAATTTCCAAACTTGAGATATGCATCATTTAGGGGTACCATATGGACATGTCAGATCTGATATCTACTAGGCCGGGCACCCATGCTGACACATACATCATTGTACTTTCACTGAGAGTATGTTTAAACCAAAACTTGAGTAAATTGAAGCCAAGATCATCATACTTAACTCTGCATTGAGAAAGGGAGCATAAAAGATATTTAAATGTAATGTTTTCACACTAATCATGAAGTTACACTCTTTTCATTTACATGGAAGAAACAAAAATAAAAAATCAACGGAGCCAGGCTGACAAAGCCAGTTGTATTCTTCATGTGACAGGGTTCTTTGTGGTCCTCCAAGTAAATCTTTGGTAACTGGTTAGAAAAGAAAAAAAAGGAAAACTGCATTACAAGTAGCACAGTAGGAAAGAGCTAGGAGATAATAGAAATCACACCCTATTCCCCCAGCAGCCCCTCTCTAACCCCAGCAGATCAAAGTCTTTCTGTTTCAGAACCAAAGCTTCTTTATATTAAATACCAAGAAAGTATGTTTAGATAACATTAACAGACTAACTTAAACTGTAAAAGTCAGGAAATTCAGAATTAAGGCTGGCAGTCTGATCTTAAATTACACAGTGGAGAAAGGCAGGGGTGGGGATTGGGAGGTGAACTCAAGCACAGCAGCATAAGATGGGGATGAAAGTGAGACCTATCTTGGCATCTGCCTGCTTGTGCCACTGGAAACCCAAAGAGTGTGTGGTTTGAAGTATTTATTAATGTCCATTATGTAGTTGCTTGCCTTTTTTATTTTCTGGAGTACAGGCCAAACAAATACGTATTTTGGCAGTTGCAGAAAGTTTTTAGTAAATGCCCATCAGAGATCAGCTGTGCTTTCTGTAGCTATCATGTTCAGCCAGGGGAGAAAGGGTGATGTGACTAGTCAGCTTTGTTTTCTTTTTCTTCTGAAATTCATGCTGCTCTTAGCCACACTAGTATCAAGTTATAGCTACCCTATTCTGAAAGCTGCTTTAAACCTTCTTTTTAATTGAAATTCCAGTTATATCCTTGCAGATTTTTGTATGCAATTTCAGTAAGAATTGTGTTTTCTCTTCTTAATTTTTGAGTAGACTGTTGTTAAAAAAGCCTATCTGTGGCTTCATTTCAGTCAAAACTAGAGTGATTCCTCTATATATACACAGTCAACATAGTCACGGTGTACATGGCTGGGATCATTCAGAACAAAAGAAAAAAAACGTATTAATGCCACAGTATTTATTGACTATGAGCAAAAATTTATTTTACAGCATCAAGAACAAAATCTGCTCACCAATTATAGTTTTAAATAGACATTAATGTGTTCTTGATAAGAAACACTTCTCCTATCTGCAAGACTGAAAGTGACAGCTCTGAAAAGTCTGTTACTGTTAGAACTTATTTTCCTTGTGTTTTAGTTTCTATTTAAGATTTTTGAATGTTTATTCCTGGTGTGCTCTATTGTAGGATGGGTGCCAGAAACCAAAATGCCTCTTTTATTTATTAAAATCAGAAGGAACACATATTGCAGTAACTTTAAATATTAAAACATTGAAATATTGTTTCAATATGTATGTATATTAGAAACTATTAACAAGAGAAAAATAACAATGCACCTTCCTCTTCTTTGGAAGAAGAGGAAGGTGGTTTATTATAGATTAGATCCTACATGCTTGAGCAACACCCTTCTTCAGACAAGCTTGTAGTGGAAACATGGTCAAGAGACCTAGTAAGCACATTACTAAGGAAATCTGGTTTGACCACGAAATTCTGTCCAATACTTGGTAGCATCATGCATAGTGCAGTTCCATATCATAGCAGTCAACATATAGAGAGCTTCCTATTCCTTAGCTGGGTTTTGTTGGCTGCTTGTTGAACATACAAACTAAAGACATATCACTTGTATCAACCTAGCTGTGTTTTCCCTAAGTTAAGAGTATTAAATACTTACAAATGGACCTCTTTGTCCCATAGAAATAACATGCTCATAGAAATCACATGCTCATAAGCATCATAGCAATCATTGTCATGCAAGTTCAGAACCACTTCTGCATGTCTAGCACTCTTCTGAGCATTCTGGTATTTACAGTAGCAAATATAGTTTCCATACTGAACACTAAATTGAAATAAAGTGGATAAATCTCTAAGCAAGTAGATGTATTTTGAAGTATAAAATGTGCTATTAAGTCACAAAGAGGAGAAACAAGTAAAACAAAAATGTAACAAAAAGGGTTATAAAACTATATAGCAAGTGTAAAAAACAGAGTTAATATTATACCCAATATTTTAAGAAGCAATTTCCATTTATTTCAGAGCATTTCCAATGAAAGTTTTACTGGAAAGAAAATCCTTGCAATAATTAGTTCTAAAAGAAAGATAATCTCTAATAATTAAAGTTAGAATTAATCCTTTTCAAAGACAGAACATCCACCTTACTGACATTACTCTTTTGAACACCTTTCAAAAGGAAATAAATTAAAGAGGGACATGTTCTGTTGAAAATTGCCAAATGAAGGAATTTCCAAATTTAATTTTATTTACAATGTTTTGAAATACATTATATCAGATGATCCTTAATGTTATTTACCATAACATGCAGTGTAATCAGGCTGTATTTGTACTCATGCCTATTGTAAAATCGCTGTGCTGTTGTGTTGTCACTTAGAAATGTCACTTATATAATGCCAGTAAATATAATTTAATACAGGAAATACAACCTACATTTTAGACCAATGTCACAGGAGGTTAATAAAGTTTTTCAGTAAGACTTTTCTTCTTCAGTTTTAAGGTGCCACCATCTCAATGCTGTGAACTTACCTTGGTGTTCAATGTACGAAATGAAACAGAACTTACATGGAAACTTGTGAATTTACCAGTTACACACTTACAAATTGTTTCAACTTATATAATTTCACCGTTGCACTGCAGTCTTCTAGTTCCATTTCAGAAGCTACCACATACGTTAGCTCCTAAGTCAGCTGCTAAATTTGGAGAAAAGATGTAAAAATTTGGAAATACAACTGTTACAAGCATGTGTGTTCTCTGGTGAAAAGTAAGAATTTGAATAAATTAACTTGAGCAGTAAAATGCCAGAGCATGCCTTGAAATGAACTAGGAGGACGATGAGCAATCTCATTTCTGGACACAGGTTTTGTATTTTCCTTCCAAACTTCCACAAATCAGTTACACAGCAAGCAGAGTGCAAGCAAACACGTGCAACAGCAAACTAAGCTTTATCAAAAGCCTATAAGGAAAAACATTAGCATCGGGAAGGTGGGTGTTGCTGAGGATGACCAAGCACCCCTCACAGCCAGGAGAAGGAAGTCTCTTCTGGAAAAATTTTATCAATATCAAATTCTAAAATGACCGAATCACTAGATATGATGTTTGATGACATACTAGCACTAAAAAGATGGTAAGGTGCAGATAACTGAAATTTAGGATGGATGATACTATTCCTCTGTTTTGAGGAGGAATTGGGACTTGGTCTAATTTGCTGTTTGGGCTCTTCTCTTCTCTTCTCTTCTCTTCTCTTCTCTTCTCTTCTCTTCTCTTCTCTTCTCTTCTCTTCTCTTTCTCTTTCTCTTTCTCTTTCTCTTCTCTTTCTCTTCTCTTTCTCTTCTCTTCTCTTCTCTTCTCTTCTCTTCTCTTCTCTTCTCTTCTCTTCTCTTCTCTTCTCTTCTCTTCTCTTCTCTTCTCTTCTCTTCTCTTTTCTCTGGTCTTTTCCCTCAGTTACAAATTCTAAGTGCAACATATGTAAATTAAGCTAATTGGTATATGGTAATGGACATAAATTCTTTTTGAGACAAATAAAAACTTACCTAGACCTTGGACCAGGCCCTACATTCGGATGAGCTGTTGGTAATGAATCAGTCAGCAAGACAGCCCATTCCTCTATTTACATCTTTACATCCCATTGATTTAACTTGAATTTCTCATGAGACTATAGTGGTCCAGTCTAAATGTGCATCAATTACAAAGATAAAATTCTGATTCCCAGAACCCTCCTTATATAGGTTACATATTTGTTACATAATCTTTCCTGCTTCTTTTTTGAGCCACGGCTCAGGCATATTACCTAGGCTCACAGGCAAACTCTAAACTCTCCCCCTGGAACGTGCTTAAGTATCTCGGGTGAACTAAGCTCCTTTTTTTGCCTTCTGAAATTTAAAACAGCAAAGTATGCTTGAAACCTTGTGAATTCAAGCCTCAAATAGCAGGTCTCTGCATTTAAAATGTGGCTTCTTGCTTCTTCTTTCTTTTTGATTTCTGCATCCTTTCCTGGTAGACATTGATCTTCCACTCTTTAATATAAAATACCAAAGAAAGGAAGGGGCACCAATTAAGGCTCTGTTATCTCAGTAAAGGCAGGCAATTTCTTCACTAACTGAATTAAGGATTGTGGAGGGCAGCCATTTTACTATAATCTGCATTTGCTTCTGTAATTAATAAAACATGTCTCTGATGCTGACCAGTTAAAAACATAATCTTAAATAATATTTGACCTTAAGGAAAGATGGTTATTTCTAACACATGGACAAATATATTTTCAGCAGAGTTTGTTCAGTGTTGTCAGGAACTGGTTTTGGTTTGTTGTTTATTTTAATGTGCAAGACTATTTTCTTAAAAGGGAAGATTACACTAGATGGTAGTATAAACCCTCGTAAGTGGATAACTTTCTCTGAGAGAGAGACAGTGAATGTAGTGCATAAAGGTCACCACTGGATAATGTAGTATTAAAAATTTGAATCTATGATTTGATACAAACTTTACTTTGTGTTTGGATGCTGGCTCATATGACAATGCTGAGCATCTGATTTTCTTTTATATGTTACAGCCATATCAGAATGAAAACAAAAATATTCCCTTTTTATTCTTCTACTTTTCCTTTATATTTTAAGACTAGAATCCCAACTGACTATGTTTAGTAATAGCACCCCTATACTCCTACAGATTTTTAGCTGCACTTATGGAGGTGTCAGATATAACCTAAAACTCAGCAACAGTATTAACATTCACAGTTGTTACTCTTGCAGTAACCGTTTTGTGGAAAAGATCATACACCTCACCAGGTACTAGTGTGTTATTGTCACACAAGGTGCAGAAAACAATATATTTATGCAGTTTCTAAGGTGACACTTCTAACTGTGGGATAGCATCATCAGCAACGTTTAAGGAATAAGTCGCCTATCCAGTCATCTATCCTGTCTTCTTACCATTTTGCCAGTTTTTTTTAATCCATTGCCTGAGATCTAGAGCAATTGCCATCAAACCTATAGAGAAGCATGACTCGATTTTTTCTCAGAAACTGGCATTTACAAACTAATTCTTTCCACTTTTGTTGACTCCAAGTCAACAAGATTTTTAATTTTATGCCCAGTATTTTTAATTTGAATATCTTAGCTCAATGATTTAGTTTTAACACATACTAACAAAGGTCATAACTTATTCTTACAGAAAAATAATGATGTAGATTGCAAGATGCACATTTATTTCAGCGAGCACTGGTCTGGACTTAAAGTGATGGATTTTTACTCACATTATTTCATAAATACCAATTCAATTTTCATTTAATTAAATGAAGAACATATATTTTAAAATAGGTAGATTACTTTAAATGAAAACTCTACAGATTAGCACTGAACATCGATACTTTAAATTCTCTTCATGCATATTCAGTTAAATGACACAAACTGATTAAGTTCACATTATCCTTGCTTTCCAAAGATCTCTAAAAATAAGACATAATCCACCACATAATAGCTAGAGGTTTATGCTGGAGTAATACTAAATATGCCAATAGAATTATACCTATATTATATTGGAATAAAGTCATGGTCATTTAGGCCTGAAGAATTATAAAGCCTGTTAAACCTGTTTCACTAAGCAAAAGGTCTGAACATATGAAGAAACAACTTTAATACAATACCACAAGACACACACAGACACACACCTGAGCCCTAATAGCTCACCTGGAAGTTTCTTCTCCCTACAAATTACACTGCTATCCTTTGTCATGAAGTAATGCAGGATGACATTAACACAGTGATTAATAAAACTACAATGGCCAGCATTTGCAATATAGTAAAAGTTTATTACGGTAAAGAAAAAAAAATGAATGCAGAAATGTAAACTAAGGGGGGAAAAATTAAGAAAAAGAAAAAAAATCTACCCACAGAGTACAGCTGCTGGAAAACAGAGGTTTAATTTCTTAGCCAGTATAAATCAGCACAGCTTCCCCGACATGAACAGAGAATTGCCAGTAAACCCAATAGCTGGGAATCTGGACTAAGAAAAAATGTTGTTATGGAGGAAATGAAAGGATTACAACAGCAGAAGATTCAGAAATACCCTTTATTTTACTGCATACACATCTGCACGTCTTAAATATATGGGTGTACATTTGAACCAGATGTAATTTTTAGATGCTGTATTTTTTTTTTAATTTTTGGTGTTTGGAAAGCTTAAAAATACATGGTCCAGAGGGAAAACTATCAACACTCTTGGAAATGTGGTAAATGCTTGAAGAACAACATACTTTCTTCTCAGAAAAAGGCAAAGTGAAATAAAAGTGCCATAATGAGCATCCTATCTGCTTTGACAAAACAAATAAATCAAAACATGATCATATGTTGGCAGAAATGACACTGCCATATAATTTCCAACTGCTGCAAACGTGATTTGAATTCTGGATACAAAGCCGGAGTAGCCTTGCTATTCTGATAGAATATGCCTGTTAGGTGTCTCAGTGTTTGACAGGAGATTATGACAAAAATCAAAGACCAGGGAGTTGAGGAGAGCATGAAATAAAGTGTTTCCTACTGTGAAAGGTTTACCATTCTCACTGTGGGGAAGACAACTTGGATAAAATAGGCAAACGGCTATTACTTGGTTAAGAAAAATAATGTCAGATTAGATCCTGTAATTTTAGGACAAATTTTTATTTCTTTCTAGGATATAATAACTATCCAGCAAATGTCTGTTTTCCCACGTACGTGCATACAGGTATACAAGATATGCATTAAATAAAAACCAATAAAGGCAGAAGAAGCCTCTCAGGTGACTACAGTGCCACCCACACTTTTCTGTGGTCTGATTCCAGTTATTCCACTTATCCTAAAATCTCTCATTTACTTAGAAAGTTATGTTCTTAATTTTCAGAGAAAATATGTATGTGAACACATATGCACATGTGGTTGTCTTCAACACTGTTTTTTCCCTAGAGCCAGCATGGTAGATTTGGCATGCCAGCTTTGTAGTGTCTGTGGGTTGGTAGTACCATCAATAGCTACATTTATTAATATACATGCTCCTGTTCTCTGCATCTTCAAGATTTAAATATGTGTTTATTAGGAAGCAGGGCTCTGAGGAAAGTAATAACAGACCTTGCACGGGATCTATTGTGCTCTTGTTTATTCTCATGTAAAATGTTACTATTATCACGTTTACTTTTCCTTTCTTCTGTTTACTTCTAGTCTGAAAAAAAACTTCCTAGGTTTATCTGTCTTTTATAATAGTAACAATCCCAGGAGTAGGGCAGAAACTGAGAGCAACTGCCACCCAGTTTATTGCTCTAACCAGCAGGCCCTACATGCCGTGCTCAGTGCTACACCACCCTTCATGGCCCTCAGCTCTGGCATTCTTGGGTCCAGACTGACTCAGATACAAAAAGAGATGTGGAATCTCCTTGTTCAGACTAACCTACAGCCAAGCAGTTAAATTATGTTCTCAGGAAGTGAGACTTGCGGGTTTGAAACCTTTCAAGCTAAGGAAAAAATGAAAAATAAGTGTCTCTCTTACAGAGTGAATATTTTTTTCAATATGTTGTTATGCAAAAGATGTGAGACTATAGTTGTGGTGCACTGTATTGGATTCAGATTATAAATCTTCAGTACACTTACAAGGATATTAAGTGGTTTGAGATTAATCTGCCAATTACAACAAACAACCCTGTTAAAGCAGAAGCTTTATTCCCAGACAATATGTGTTCCTGATACTCAGTCCCCAAGACTGGTATACCTTTTAAATACAGATATTACAGATTAATGTTTTGGTATTAAGGAATTAAATTCCACCAAAATCCCATTTTAGGAAATGAAAGTAGGAATCCTGAATATAAATTCTGTGTCCTGTTCCCTGTTCATCTACTGACCTGCTAGGTCATTGTGCACTCTGCTGTCTTTTGTCATTGTCTATACAGACAGTGTTTCAAAAAAGCAGGAATTATTCAGTACTGTTACCCGTGAAACACCCATTTTAAATGATCCCCAAACTAGATGCTACTTCTATAGAAGTCTTTGTTACTTGTTTTTTTGTGGCTGTTGCTTAAAACATGATGCTCCCTCATTCGGTGAGGTACTGCCAAAGCCACATGTGTCTGCTGGCCAGTTGGACAGTAACAAATAGAAAGAAAGATCCATCAATCAAAAAAACGGAGAAAAAAGATTTATACTGAAGATTTTCAAATTGTTACCATTTCCATTTTTATCTGACTCACAAAAGGGTGGTGTTCTGGCCCACCGGATGCTGTTTGATCACTTGGACTACAGCCAAAACATTCTCATATATGCCTGAAGTTTTGTGTGTTTGCGAAATGTATCACTGCAGCCTCATAGACCTTATACTTATGCTAGGCAATACCTCTCATGGTTGATGGCTGCATTATAGTCCAGCACAGTTTTTCAAAGTTATGTACTCATTATTTATTTATCCTTTTAATAATAAAGGATATCATAACAATATTATAAACACATTATACAAATCAGTGGTTCATCAGTATTGTGAATATATCATTCTCTATAGCTTTTATGTCTCTGAATACAGTGATCAGGCTGCATGTGTTTGTCATGCTTTTGTCATCTCTGTTACCTCTGTTTATTATATACACTCATAACTAAGAACTAGGCATAATTTTTTTTTTCTAAATGAAGCAAAAATATTGAAGAAACAAATATTTTCAGTCTTAGAACAGTGAAAATGTTCAAGCTATGAAGAAAGGGCATGACTATGGAAAACACTAGCAATGGCTGTGAAAACATATGTAAGCAAAGCTGAGATTCAACTCTTCCCAAATTCATTCATTTTCTACTTTTATATGGCCGAAAATATCAAAGATCCAACATAATCACTGAAAGCATAATACTGTCTTATGTCATACTGAAAGCACAGCTGGATTTTGCTTTCCTGCACCCATAATCCAAGCTGCAAAACATTTCAAACATGGGCATAAAAGACAATCCGTACCCCAATTAACTTGTGCTTTATGCATAAAACCCGTGGTAAGAGGTGAATAAATACAAAAACTATAAGATAATATTGGGTACATCAATCTGAAGTAGGGATGGGTACTTCAGTAGCCAAACTCATCGCAACATTTTTCATAAGTGTCATGATGCAGAATTTTAAGGGGAGAGAAGAAATATGGTAACACCCATCTGCTCTGAAAATATTTCTGAGAAACTCCTCCCATGTCTGAGAAGCGGAATAAGGCTTATTTGAAAATTTAACAAACAGTGGCATATCTGTCTGAGGTATGAGCTGACATTTTGTCATAAATAAGATATGATAGCTGGGAGTTTCAAGGTTGTGAAGGTCCTTGAAAGTGAAGGAAAGTGGATTGTGCTTGATTGTAAAGAGGTGATGAAGCAGCTGATGGAAGAATTTAAAGAGGGAAGGGAAAAGCAATGAAGAAAGTATAGTGGATGAATATAAGTGGGTCAGCACTTACCAGTGGATGTCAAATCAGAGAGAAAACATTGCGTTAATTGAAAAGCTAGCAGACGAGTATCCAGACAAGCGTTTTAGCTGTGTAATTTAAAAAAAAATTACACCTCAAACATATTCAAAGAAAATTAGGGTCTGAAGAGCCAGAGTGAAATTAAAGACAAAAAATGGCACTTAAAGCAGGCCACTATCATGGAAAAAGGGATTTATATTAGCAGTTCTGCTTTAGGGTCTCTGCCAGTACTGTTACCATGTGATGATACAATGGGAATGATTTTCATTTGTCAGATAAGAAAATTGTAGTGAAACAAGCAATGAAGGGCTTATTTGGCTGTGAATTCTGCTTGTGTATTACATTTTCTGTAAGAAAAGGCCCTGCAAGAAAAGAAGGAGTAGCAGTTGGAAACAGAGGGTGAGAAGAAAGATAAGGACGTTTCCTGTTCATTGAAAGACTAAGACTTTCACTATTACAGAGGCAAAGGGTGACCAGGAAAGGGCAGAACCAAGGAAACAAAATTATGCAAGTTTTCAAGAAAATCTTGCTTAATAACACTGAAGGAAGTTGACTAGTCAAGGAGTGTAAAAGTGACATAATTGTACTGAATTTGACTAGGTTTCAAAACTGTAGGAAGAATAGCCTCATGTCAGGCTGAAAAGGGATTAGTTTGCTTTAATCCCTCTTAAATTTTATCGCTCTTAATGTTTTTTGTAATTCAGCTTGAATAAAGATTTAAAAGGAAACACAATTGCCACACAGAGTTTGTAGAAATCATTATTAATAAGTTCCTCTTGGATACTTTTCCATTTATAACTTCATTCCTCTTACTTAATTATTTAACATATGATAAATCTAGAACCTTCTTTCTCTCTCTTTTTTTTCCACTGCTTTTAATGTGTATTTGAAAAGACAGAGTTGAATATGTGTCTTATGATTCCAGCACTAGAATTTCTACAAAACGTGGTTCAAGATAAAGCAGGAAATTTATATTTTTAAATTGTAGAATAATATTAAAAATTACATAAAAGACACAGAAATTCCTTTTGGATTTCTGCTTTTTGGAGTAGCAGATCTGTAGGAGGCCCACTAACAACCTCACCATTACTTCTGTCTTGTAAGCCAACAAAGTTTTCATCTTTAGAAAAGGCTCTGCAGAATAAGGCTTTAAAACTAGCTAATTGACTATTCACCAAGACTATAAGAAACATGAAAGAAAATGAATTTTGACATTAGAACTCTTATCAACTTACATTCTTTTTGGACCAGCAGGCCCCTTATAAAAATACTTTGGCTATATCAGTTACTATTTAATGTGCAGGACAATAAGCACCCAGAAAGAGCCAAAAATCTTTAGAAATAAAAATAGAGCTTTAGTGTACTGCTGAAACATGCAGAGATACTTGCATAGTAGCAGATTCTAGAGGTTTGGGGTGGGTTGGGTTTATTTTTTTTTGCATTATCAGGAAAACAACAAGAAAAGTTACAGATTTCCTGAAGATTTTTGTTTGTCTAGAGTGTATGTTCACTAAATTTGCAGTAGGACTGACAACACTATCAATGACAGTAGAGCACTCCAACTACTGAAGTACTATTAATATCATTCAGCAGAACTTCTATACTTTTAGTCACATAATTACATTTGGAAATCTGGTCCATAGTATTTTTCATTAGATACAGATCTCACAACTGCTGTCTTTGTAATTTCAAAATCAAAATACCCTAAGTTCTCATGCATTTTCCATTTCTGTATTTCAACACTATTTAAATATAGCAGCTAGTCCAGAATATATGCACTCATTTGTTATTTTAACACTTCTTGCCAGAAAAACCTTACTATATGTTTCTGCACCTGTTGCTTTTTAATTTCCAGGTAAAATGGAATATGCAGTATTTCAATGTTTGGATCCTACTTGCCTTGAAAACCAGAAATCTCAGACATTGTACTAGTAAAGACTGAGGTTTTAATTTTCTATCATTGTTTAATTTTTTTTCTTTGGATCTAAAAAGTGCATTATAAAATGGCCAGTATTGACCAATTTCGTATTTTACTGTACAGAACTTACTTTTTTTTTTCCCCAAAACAGATTGGACAATTGCAAATTCCTAGAGTTTTCCATGTATTTATCAATATATCTTTCAACAATTGCTCTCTAAGTAGCAATTACTTCTCCCCTGTGTCACTGGGAGCTGTAAATTGTCAATGTTAAAAAGTGACTGCAAATGCACTTCTCAAACAGTAGCTAACTTCTTCTCAGTTCATTCATGGGCAGACGTTAAACTCTAAAACAGAAGTCGCACTTGATGACAAAAAATGCTAAATTGGCTAATTGCAGCTTAATCCTTGCTGGATGCCAACGCTATTAAATAGTTTCTGTGTCTCAGGCCCTCTATAGCTGAGAAAAAATAAAGTACAACAACATAGGTATAACCTCTTAAACTTCATATGAATTTTCACAGAGCTGTTACAGAGAGAATATTGGATGTAGGCAAGGGCTAAACTTCACTGCCTGGTAGCAGTATGGGATGTGTTATATTGGAACCATAGAGCATTTGCAATAACATGAAATACTGAGTAAAATTAGGAGAAAAAACCCTAGGAAAACCTCTAGAAAGAAGCACAAAAAATAAAATAAAATAATTTTAATTTTTTAAGCTCCCAAATAATTTTCAAGAAATGCAGAGAAACATGACATTTCCATCCACATTTCCAGAGTTTCTCTGATGCCTCCTACCTTTGCTGTGCCAGATGCTTTGTCAGGTTTTGAAAGCAGTGTCAAGAACTGTCATTTTCCTGCATATGGGACTTCTTAGTTCCTTCTTTGTCCAGCCTAATATTCCCACAAGCCTCTGACATTTCAGCAGCTATTGGTAACTGCAGATGTTGATCTAGACTATATAGTTTTGTCTAATCTCTCATTTTTCAGGTTTTATCTGTAATAACATCTAGTCTACATATGTTTTGTTTCCTTTTTGTCTGTGTTAGTTGCCCTGTACTGGACAGAGGAATAGAAACAATGGGAGAATTCCCATAAAGGGAGGAAGTGGGAGAAACCATGTAAGAATCCTTCTCTGTACGTCTTCTCATTCTGGGGCATTATGTTCTTAAGGCTACTCTTTAAACTACTAGTCATATAGTAGTACCACTAAAAATTTAAAGTACAGAGAACAGCTGCCTTTTTAGTAGGGGGAGGATGCTTCCTACAAGGGTAGTGCAACTCTATGGGTCTTTAAAGGTAGGGTATATTTGTGTCTATTTTTCAGGCTTCATTCTTTTTGGAGAACCTTTGGGATAGTGCTCTCACACTGTGATTAACCCTTTTCCCTGCTTGTAGCCTCTCCTGCATCCTAAATAACCCACAGAAAGGTAATAGCTGTCTTGATTAGAAGGTAAGATAACAAAACACGTGTATAACAGTGCGACCAATGTCAGGTACAGTTAAGTACACCATAAATTATCATCTCAGTTAAATTTTCTCAATTGTACTTGTTATCTGAAAATTGCTCTCCTCAAATAGTCTTTAAAAAGCTAGTTTCCATAGTTACTTCATGTTCCATTATTAAAATCCAATCAAAATGAATTAACTGCATGTATATATAAAAAAATACATATAATATTTGTGAAATGTCATGTTAATTTCTTTGACATTTTGAAGTCTGCATGACTTCAGTCCTGAGTAGAAGTGTTTTATTAATGTTAGTTCAGAATCAGACACAGACGAAGGCTTAACTCACAACTGTGTTACTGTTGCAGTGTGTTGGTCCAGCTCCACTGAAATAGCTGTTTTCACGATGGGTGAAAAATAAGAGAAAACCATAATTTAAGCCAAAGAAAATTCTGTAAAATTAATTATTTCATCTTTCCTTCCCATGAAGATCAAGGTTTCTTAAAATTTATATCTTTATTTTAATCTTCCTTTTTTGTTTTGTCTTGGCTTGGGTTTTTTTGTTGTTTTGGGTTCAGTTTTTTTGCTTGTCTTTTCTTTTCCTTTTTATTTCTGTAAATTCTCCTGTACCAGGCACTTGATTTTCAAATTTTAACGAGAAATCTTAGTCTTTGTCAATATTCAACAAAAGATGACCACATAGGTCAATGTGCATATCTCTACTGTATACTTCCCATTTCATTGGCTAAACAGTGATAAAAATTATTGTTGCTATTCTTTTGTTTACAGTCATAAATAGAAACTATAAAGATCAGATATTGATGCTGTATATGTATATGTGTTTACACACAAAAAAATATTCCTGACAAAAGATAGCAAGGTTAAGTTCAACTTTTCCCAACTGGATACATTGAGCTGACAAAGTCAGTAACAGAACAATGTTCAAAATTGAGACACCCGTAGGATGCAGAATAAATGAAACCTGGTGATGCACTTTTTCCATCAGTGCCTTGGTTCCTGAAATATCTTTCTTCATGAAGTTCTTGCAGAAACACTCAGTCCTTTATAATTATAGTCAGTTATAGTCCTCACTAGAACTCTACTCATTATTAATATTAATATTTGCTGACTTGATACTCTTGAGTACATCAAATAAGGTGGCAGTATGTTTCCCTACAATGATGTCAAGTATGATGAATTAACAACTTTTAAGTGACAGTGTAAGAGAGAATATTGGGATTGTTTATTAATCTTCTCTCTTAAAGAAAAGATGGTTGTACTACTTCATAAACTTGGAGAACAGCCAAAACTCTTATTAAAGGTGTACATTCACAGAGTATTGTATCTTTCCCTTGTGACCTATTTACTAGCATTTGCTGGTAATTTCTTTCTCTGTTAGGAAAAGAAATATTTAGATTCATAAAGTTGTTCTGACCCTTGTATGAGTGATTTGACCTTAATTTTGGAATTCTTACTTCAAGAAATGTTATAATAATCTCATTGTTGGAAATCCTCTGTATACCTTCCCCAGATTTTTTCTTAATGCACCTTAAATTCCATCATCTACCTGGACTTGTAGAAAGCATTTGACACTGTCCCACATGACATCCTTGTCTCTAAATTGGACAGACACGGGTTCAATGAATGGACCACTCAGTGTATAACAAATTGGCTGAATGATGGCACTCAAGAGTTGTGGTCAACAACTCAATGTCCAACTGGAGATTAGTGATGAGTGGGTTGGTATTGGGCCGGTATTGTTTAATGTCTTTGTTGACAACAAGGATGGTGGGATTGAGCGCACCCTCAGCAAGTTTGCTGATGACACGAAGCTAGGTGGCACAGTTAACATGCTGGAGGGAAGGGATGCCATCCAGAGGGACCTTGACAGGCTTGAGAGGTGGGCCCATGCAAACCTCATGAACTTCAACAAGGACAAGAGCAAGGTCCTGCACATGGGTCAGAGCAATTCCAAGCACAAATACAGAGTGGAAGGAAAACAGATTGAGAGCAGCCCAGAAGAGATGGACTTGGGGGTGTTGGTTGATGAGAAGTTTAACATGTTTGACAATGTGTGCTTGCAGCCCAGAAAGCTAACTGTATCTAGGGCTACCCAAGAGAAGCATGAGCAGCAGATCAAGGAAGGTGATTTTCCCCCTCTACTCTGTTTTCATGAGACCCCACCTGAAGTACTGCATCCAGTTCTGGGGCCCCCAACATAAGAAAGACATGGACCTGTTAGAGTGGGTCCAGATGAGGGCCATGAAAATGATGAGAGGGCTGGAGCACCTCCCATATGAGGACAGACTGAGAGAGTTGGGGTTGTTCAGCCTGGAGAAGTCCCTGAGGAGACCTTGTAGCAGGTTTATCAGTACTTAAGAGGGCCTGCAGGAGAGATGAGTAGGCACTCTTGGTCAGGGAGTATAGTGAAAGGACGAGGGGTAGTGGTTTTAAGTTGGAGAAGGGCAGATTTAGGTTAGATACTAGGAAGAAAACTGTGAGGGTGGTGAGGCACTGGAACAGGTTGCCCAGAGAAGTTGTGGATGCCCCATCCCTGGAGGTGTTCAAGGCCAGGCTGGATGAGGCTTTGAGCAACCTGGCCTAGTGAGAGGTGTCCCTGCCCATGGCAAGGGGGGGTTGGAACTAGATGATCTTTAAGGTCCCTTTCAACCCAAACCATTCTATGATTCTGTGATTTTATGATATTGACGCCAGTCCTGGTGAGCTACCCAATGTCTAGAAAACCTGTCTTTATATTTTTCTATTAAAGGTGAGAATATATTTGCCATTATACTAGGACAGATTAATCAATAGGTAGGTCAGATTTTCTCTGACCCTCCTTAAATTAGTAATGCAAATGTGTACAAGCATCTATTTGTATAAGAAAAAACACAGATTTGCATTATAAATACAATTTCACGAGCATGTTTTTTGGGGAGTATGTACGGTGAATCGCTTCATATTTATCTAATAAAGCAGATTATTTTTCAGGTGTAACTGACCAACCAACAGTCAACTACTTAAAACATCACACCTCTTTATTTCGCCATCTTCCCTGTCACAAGTGCATTTTCCTGAGATAGCTGTGTCATCAATACCTGCATATGTACACACATACGTGTGTGTGTGTAATGATAGAATATTTTAGGAAATTATAAATATATATCTTATATATGTCATATGCTTTCATAACAGTGGGAAGAACCAAAATTAAATACATCTGACCAAGTCTGTAAACAATTTTGTTGCCTGCAAGTTTTCAATGTTTTCAGCTTTCAATAATCAGTAATAGTGTTGCACTGTTGGAGAATACATCTTCTGAGGTACAATAAAAAAGGTGTGCTGGTGGTTAGGAAAATGCAATGAATATAAGTTTCTGGATGGTCTCCATGTTAGAGAATACAGAAGGTACACAGTAAAAGTTCTCCTTGAACTTTCAAAACTGATGATAAGGAAAAAAAATCATTTTAAAAAGGAGATTCAAGTATTCTTTGGCTGGCTTTTAGCCAGGTAAAATGTTCCTAAAATTTGTGTGGTCAGACCTTTTCTTTGTCAATTGAATAGCCCTTCTGTTTGAACGTAAATGACATAACTGCATTGCTTCTGCAATAGGCACAGAAACTTCAGAGCCTGCATTTTGGAGTCCATTGAAATTTTTTAAATATTTCACTCTGAAAACATCTGTATTAATTCTCTCCTTCCCCCTCTCCCTTCTTCCCAAACCCATTAAAAATTCAAGAAGTTTGAAAGCAGTATTCTTGTGGCTGTGCAAAAGCTTTTATTGGCAGCTTTTGCATTTTCTCTTTAGCAAATGGATTTTTTTTTATATCTTAATGAACTCTGGATTTGCCACCCACCCCATTATTTCTGCTAAAGAAACAAGCCATCTGGACAACACTTCTGCAGGTTGATTTGTATTTATTTAAATTAACAGTAGTGTATGTCATTTTCAACCATCACCAACTCTTTCCATTCAAGTGAATTCTCTGAAGTCTTTAAACTTTATGGCTTGAAGTATTAAAGCTATAGTGAGCACATTGAAACAATTACACTGAGGTAAAAGTGGTCGTAAAACCAAGGTTGTGTGCCCCTCAAAAGCATGTGAAAGCATTCTTGAAAACAGAAAGTGAAGACAGGCAAAGACTGAGGGGAACAAAAATCTGCTACCACATGCAATTAAGAGGGGTACATTTTGGGAATACTTTGACTACTTTTTATTTCGGATGAGGATACTGACATAGAGTTAAGAACTGGTAAGATACTCCAGGAAGTACGTCTGTCCTTTTTTAATCTTCAGTTTTGCCAGATTCAGAAAGTTTTCCACATCTTATTTTACAGGGGATTTAGCATACACTGTCATGTGTCAGATCTTTAACGTAGGCCTCACACAATAGCTGAGTGACCATATATACGTCACCTCAATTATTGAGATGCTTTAAGATAATTAACTTTTTTTCAGATCTTCTTTTATTTGTTTCTGCTTTTTATCTTTCTGCTTTCCTTTCCCTGCCTATTCAGAAAAAAATAACAAACATTCTTGTATTATTCTATTAAAGAAATATTCTTCTGCTGCACGTAGCGCCATGCCCTAGCTAGTCATAATGCCAAAGCTCAGTCATTTTTCCACTGCACTAGTCTCTGTTCTCAGGAATTACACTTTTACCTCGAGGATATGCGAGAGAAATACTTGTCTCTTTTGTGTCCTATACGTTCACACACATGCATAAAGGTTTTTTAATTACACTGTGTTAATAAAGTGAAAATAAACTAGAAATGGACATAAGCTATAAGGCTTTACTGAAAGGTGTGAGCACATCAGTGTGAAATATTTGGATCATAAACTCCAGTTCAGTCCTGCCAAAAACCACACAAAAAACCTGCAGTTATAATTGGTCATGAATTCAGAAATTAATACTAAATACAAAATGTTGTAGCTTTTTTTTTCCTCTCACCATCCATAATGAGATTTTTACACAGGCTTTATGCATTCATTTGAAGAATGTGTATATCATCAGTCCATGCTGACACATTTGAAAGGGACAAGGAGAGGATTTCCTAGCTCTATTGCCTTCCAGAAGCTGTTAGGCTGGTCTCGGTATTTTGATGGCTAAAACGACACTGTTATAGCAGGGTTGCCCTAACTTCCCTTGCTGCCATATTAACTGCTCTTCTGCCATGTTAACATGGAGGACAGAAAGAGGAGTGAAGTCAGTCCCAGGTGGGAATTCCCCTGACTTTTCTGTAAGGACAACTTTCTTTTGTTTTTCCTGACTAACAGTGGAGATTGTTCTGATGTGCAGTCAGAGGTATGACCAGTTAGGAAGACTTTCCATTTCTACATGAAGAGAATATACTCAAACAAGCAAACAAAATAATGGGAAATGCCCTAGGAAAGTAGGACATGGATCCTAAAATAACAAGAATTTTTTCCAAATTTTATATGGAAAAAATCCCAACACACTAACTAAGCTTGTGTTTCTTTATTGTAAATTTTGCTCTTCTGTCCTCAATGAAGAATCAGAAGTAAGGAGCAAAATATCATGAATTTTTTGTTCTATTTTCTTTTAGGCCCTCATTTAAGACAGTGATGTACCCCTATGGGAGTAACTATTCTTAAAACAGAGTAAGGAAGTATGACACCTACGAATTTTGCAACATGAAAGGGTTAAACTCAACTCTAGTATAGATGAGCAGCAACAAAATGAACATAGTGGGATTAGTTCCACAAACACAAAGTCTGAGTTCGGCTCCAAGAGACTGGTTTGTTTAGACGAGCTACAGAAAATTCAAATTTCTCTATTACAGTCAGAATGTTACTCTTTCAGCCTTTATGTTTATCTGCTCCAAGCTTTTGAACATTGAAAAGTTCACCCATCACTCATCAAATCACATTTCCAAAATAGTCAGGATTCAAATGTTTATCTGCTTATACAGTTCCAGTTATTTCCTAGGCTGTCTGATGTATTCTGTGGCTAGATTTCACCATCAAAGGCTCTTGTAGAAAATAAGCCTTACATTGCAAAGGCAAGAAGTTTAAAAAAATAGTATTTAGGTACTGAGATTTCTGAGTTTGCAAAGGCAAGGCTTCATTTAGCAGTTTGGAATCCATTCTCAATTCTGCGTTTTGCTGGTGACTTGACAGCTTAACAGCTGTTGCCGAACATTTCCATAAATCTATGTGTTTTGAAAAAGGAAGATGAAAATACTTTACTGTCCTCTTCAATTCCAACAAAAACAAGACCATTCAAAACCATTTTTGCTCTACAGGAGATGAAGTTAATCAGAGAAAAAGAATAATTAGATTATTTGAACCGTCTGCCTCACATCTTTCAGTGGCTTTCTCAGTTTCCGTCCAAGAAGTAAGGGTGATCCTCCTGTGATTTTTGCTGGAAAGGGAATAGATTAGAAAGATCAGTTCAAGGCTATAAATTCTAGATGCTGGAAAGTTTATTTCTTTGAGCTTGGAGTGGAGTATCTCCGTTTCTCACCAGCATTCCACTGTACATTAATTATTTTCCATGTGTTTTTGTAGAGTCATCTGCTAGCCAGCTCGGATGGCACCACATGTAATGGAAGCTGAATTGCTAGCTGTTGTGAATTTCTGTTCTTGCTGCTCAGATCTCCCCTATGGCACAAGTTAAAACCGTGAATTTCATACTAGGTACAGGCACACAGAAATTAGGCATTGCACTGAGCATTGGAAGTGAAATTTTAGATTTTGTATTCTTTTCCTCTATAGGCTTATTTTACATTTAAATAAGAAAATGAAGATTGTGAGCAGAAGTGCACTGCTATAGCAGCATCTTCAGGATTACCAAATATGTATGGTGAATCTATGTAAATAAATGAAACTACCATATGCACAAAGCTAACAATTCTTGATGTCTTCCCTAGTGTAGTCACTACTTCATGCTTCATACTAACAACTTTTCACATAGCTACTGCTGTTATGTTCGAGGGTTTAAAATTAAAAGATCTTTGTAAACACGGAAACCAACAGAAATAATAAGACCCAAGGTAACAATAACTTAAAAAGAAAGCACTGTATCATAATCTCACACCCATGATTGTCACTTTTTGTGGTTTTGATTACTTGACTTGAATTTAGTTGAGCTTGTCCTTGCACTGAGAATTTAAATAAATAAATAAATAAATAAATAAATAAATAAATGTATTGATGGCCAGAATAGTTTTTTGTTACATCTTGCTGTGCATTGCCATAGGCAAATCGTTTAAGACTTTAGGGATTGAACATAAATCCATTACCTGTTTTTCCCTTAATAAAATACGTATTTTAATGATGGGAGGATTTCCTGTCCCATGTGGATTCACATTGTAAGCCTTCCTCCAGGGAAGACCGAATGCTGAACGATCTGCAAACTGCAATGGAGGAACTGCAAAAGATAAGGAAGGCATGACAAACCTTTAAGACTACAGCTGGACTTGGAAAGAGCAGAATTAGACTTACTCGAAAGAGAAGCATGAGACTGCAGACATTTAGAGTCTTCCTTTAGGGACAAGCTATCACAGACTTAATAAATGTAAGCACATAGAGTATGAATAAGAAATACAAAACCTGCTATATTCAAGTTCAGTTGTTTACCCTTAAAAATCCCTAAATCATCTTCACTACTTTACTCAAATATATGCTTTAAAAATGCAGATTCCTTGTGAACGCAACTTAAAACTTTTACATCATTTCTGACGTTTGAAATGGTACTGAAAGAAAAATGAGATTTTTGTATATTATTTATAACTCAAGCATTATTTTCCTGTATGTTTTCTCCAGCTTGAGCATCCTGGAGCTGTTGCTTCACATAGCTGATTGCATTGACATGTTTCATGGCTTCAGAAATAAACACCAGGGTATTATCTGGATCTCTTCAGCATTTGGTAGAGGGGCTGAACATATAGAGTCCTGATTCCCTTGCTCAGAAAGGGGCTTTCAACAAGGCTTAAGGGTAAAACTCGGAGGGTAACTGTGGTTCTTGGTCTCTACCAAGGCTTCTGAACTAATGAACTTTCAGAAGAAAGCATACATTTTTTTATTAACTCAAAATAGATATGAGGTGAATTGACTATAAAACAGTATCAGACCAAACTAAGGATGATAAACTGCCTTACAGTCTCAGTTCTAAATTGAAACAGGAGTTAGTGAACAGAAGCAAGATCTTCCAAGGCATCAATCTAAACATGTTATTCATGTTTTACACATGTATATTTATGTTTTACATATGTATGCATGTGTTATACATTCTACCTTAAAATAAAATGGGTCACATCATAAAAGCCTGGTTTTGGTGAAAGAAAGTGAAGAAATCTTGGGGTGATTAATCCAGATGTAGAAACCACCATTGTTTTCTGGCTAAGATGTTTGGGCCACACCTACAGTAGGTCAACAATAAAGTTTCAAAAGAATCAAGACTCATGGTTTCTCTCTCTTGTCATTTTTCTTTGACAAAAAATTCTGATTATGAATTTGACATAACCTTTTTTGCCCATGTGTAAGAACAGAGTATTTCAAGACAAACACTCATCTGGTAGAAAACACCACAAACTGGCTGGGTCACTAGCACGTTGTACCAAATGCAGTTATATGCAGACATGGAGATAGAGCTTAAAAGCTTATACATCCTGAGCACTGTAACCTTTTGCTAGAGTGGTGAAGCTGTCAGCAAGCTATAACCCAACACAACCCCTCAAATGTCTGTGTCTTGTCTTTTCTTCACTGCTGACTTCCATCAGCTGAAACATTAAGTGCTTGCCTGAAATATTGCTGCAGTTATGTAAAGCTTTTTAGGAAACATCATTTCAGACAGATTTTAACCTCCAAGTCCTGAAGGGATAGCTCTGCCAGTTGCCAGGCTTGTCAATTAACTTTACATTGACAATCATGTTAATGTAGTTTGACACAGAGGAGAGCTTTTGCAGCCAGCCAGCTACATTAGATAAACAAGATAGATTAGTGCAATTCACTGCAAACTCCATCCAAACACACAGCACATCACAGTGCATGTCTCATAAGATAGCACTGTTCAGTTTTGTCTCAACTACCCTCTCAGATGATCATCAGAACTACTGAAAATCACTTTGTTACTCAGCAATGGACTGCTTTTTTTTCCCCTTTTTTTTGTTGTCATAAAGTACCACAAATGTATACAGGAAACATGAGAGTCTAGTATAGCTAATACTTGGCTTACAATGAGCTGCCAAGCAAGGTATGTACTGCTGAGATGTCCCTGAGATAAGTGCTTTCAGCTAGAGGCACCTCATTCAAATCAAGTCAACAAACCGGAAGCAACTCAGAGAAGAGCAACAAAGAATATTAAAGGGCTGGAAGGAATGATTTATGAGAATACTTTAACTAAGCTGAATATGTGCAACTTGGCTCGGTAATGAGGAAGGAATGATGAGGATATGATAATTGTATAGAATTACTTAATAGGTAAAAGCAAGGACAAAGGACAACAGTAGTTGCAACACAAGAGAAAGAATGTAGATATTAGATTAAAATAATAGAAAGGGTCAGCTACACCAGATTCCAAGAAATATTTTACACCAGAGAGAAAGTGTGTACTAGTTGACCCAAGATAACTAGAGTGACATCAACTGGAACTTTTAGAGTAAGACAATACAGACGCAATCTGGACAAAAACAGGTATCAGCTAATGAGTAGCTTGAAAGGTACATTTGTTTCTAACTTCAAATTCTGTAAGTCTCATTACTGAGAATTATTATTGTTAAGTTTGAAAGTGATTGAAAACTGAAAGGTCAAGAGAATCGCTGGGGTTTTCTGTTTTTCTGTTTACTCCTCCCTCTTTCCTTTTGGCACTGAATTAATTCTAAGCAAAATTCTTAGTTTAAAAAATGATTTGAGCATGCATAAACATTTAATTTCTCTTAAGATGTTAACTAACTATGAGAGTAAGGAAATGAGAAATATTTTCCTTTCATGAGCCTGCAGAAAAAAATCTGAAAATCTAAAACTGAGTATTGTGACGAATATAAATGAGCCTAGTATAAGACCTATGAATATGAATTCACTAGTCCTGGACACTTAACATCAACAGTATACATTTATGAGCTTGACTGTGAGCTTCATTGAATCTTGTTTTTCCATGGTCATGTAGTGTAGTTGAGGCTGTAAACCCCACTACCTTTGTATGTACATACTGATTATCCAAAAAAAACAAAAAAAAACCCACTTTGGCAGGATAGCATAAAGCCTGTGAAAGTATTTCAGGGTTTGTATGCAAGCAAAACTCCTCTTTTCTCCCTCTGCAGACTGTTGTAATCCTTAACCACAGAGAAAATCACTCCGTAATGTTTGAAACATCAATCTCTCATATTGTAAAACAGAAAGAAAGGCTTGATAATTGCTTTTTATCATTTCCAGAAAGTACAAAAAGCAGGATAGTAGTGCAAGCAAGCAGCGCTTTAGCAGATAGTGTTTAACAATTGATGATAGTGCATCAGCACATCAACAATAACGACAACAAGGAACAAGGAGCTGCTTACAAAAAGAAGCTACTGTAAACTAAACCATACATGTTTCTAATGAAAATACTTTTCCCATTTAGATCTGAAAATATATGGTTTCTTCTTCACTGTATCTTAGACCATAGACTCTCAAGACAAAGACTGTATTTTTGTTCAGTTCTTATGCATCTTCTAACCCAGCAGACCAGGGCTTTGGTAGTCTGTGGTCAACAATGCTGAGCAGACTACAAAAGTGCAGAGAACACTTACTGCCTCCATTGGACTCAGCTGTAATAATGGCAACCCCAATTTAAACCTTTTTAATTACCCATGGTCATGAACAATGTCAAGGCTCCCATCTACAACACATTCATAAACTGCATTTTGGGTCCATTTATCTATCACAGTGCAGCTCGGGTCTTTGTCTCAGACATGCATATGATAATTACAATTACTAATTTTAAAAAAATATTCCTTTTTGTTATTCTGCTGTAGAAGAGTAATTATCTTTGTAAAACTGTTAATCAGATTTGGCTGACTGAAAAGCTGGACAATATATGAGTACATGCTAGGCAGCTACGACACAAATTAGAGAAAGAGCTGAAATTATCCACAAGATTTCTTGGAAGTCCTGATTCATTAATTAGGAAGTATTCAAAAATTGTATGGAAATAAATAATTCTTGATGTGAGCATTGTTTGTAAATCATTGTGTGTAAATATGATGGCTTTTTACTAAGTCTGTTTTAGGCAGCACTGCAGGTGAGGGCACTGGGAGTAAAAGAAGACAAATTCACAAACAAAAATTAAAACTTTTTTTTTGAAAAGAAGCCATGAGATTTTGTGAAGAGGTAACAGCAGTGTTTGGAAAAAATCTAAAGCTTAACCATTATTTTAATAAAGAAGTCAGAGAGACATCCGTGACTGTATTGCAGATCTTAAGAGACGTAGATACTCCTGTTATACAAGGGCAGCAAGAAGAGGAGAAGTTTGCTGATCAGCAGCAATAGGCGGGCCTTTGCTGATCAGCAGCAATAGGCGGGCCTGGAAAAGAGATACAATGCTACAGTTTTGTGACAGTGTTTAGAAGAGCTAGGAGGATGGAAAAATCAAAATTATTTGGAAAATAATTCACAGAAAGTGAAGCTGAAGGTGAAGAAGCTGAAATGGTCCAGATATTACAATCAGTGTTTCTGGAAGAGAAAGCAGAATCGTTTGTTACTATGCCATATAACTAATGTGTTTATTGATCAATTAAGACTGAATTTTATAAACTCCATTTATATGCTATTCTTTCTGCTCCCTGAATTTCATACTTATATTCTTAAACAGTTGGGAAGAATGTGCTTTGATTTATATATTCAAAAGGCACAGTAAACTATAAAGGCAGAATCTGCATTTTTGTTGATTAGTTGAGCAACTTTCAAGCATTTGTAGTGGTATGTATTATTCAAGAGTATTCTTCCTGGTAGAATGTGTTTGCCAGTATAATTTTGTAAACCAAACACATAAAAGGTTTTATCCAGACAATTAAAGTAGATATGTTTGGAATACAAATGCACCATCGGATGTTATTTTCTCACCAAGACTCCCTTAACTGTCCATTTGGGAGTCCACTTTAATATTAAGTCTTCTCCTGTGGCTCAGAAAAAAAGGCAAAATATTCATAGTTCAAAACCTCAGAAAACCTGTGGTATTTCCACGCACTAAGTGGTAACAAGCTCTGAACAGCTCTCGAGAATTCTCTGTCCCTTGAAAAAAAAAAAGGCAGAACTTGTTGTAAACTTGTGGATTTCTGCCATCTTTTTCAGAGGAGCTAGCAATGAACTGATGAGAAGGAAGCAATAAAAGTGAAACATTTCTTAAAGAAGCTCAGTTCTTCTTTTGTGTTTCTGTTTTTAGGAGCAAGCTTTCTACTGCAACTTAGAAACCAAACATTAGAATTCTAAACTTTCCCTCCTGGGATCAATTCCCTACTCTACTTTATTCTTCTCCTCCTACTGGCAATGAATTTGCAAACCTCTGCCAGATGGATCTCTAAAACTCTCATCATTCTTTAAAAGAAATCCAGTGTTGGCAAGTTCTTACACTGGACAAACACGTCAGCAAACATTGAGAGAGTTCTGCCTTGAAGCAGCAGAGCACACTAGGGCTGTGTTTACTTGAACTTACCGCCACCGGGCTTCATTAAGAGTGATGATATTTTTAAACACCATCTCTGTAGTACTCTGTCATACAAATCAAACCTAGCAGCCACACAAAGCTCTTTGTACCTGCTCAAGACATGTACGAACTTCTAACGTTAAAGATATGGCCATATTTTCTGTCTGAAAGAAAAGAAATGCAAAGTACTGATCCTAAACTGAATCTAAGTGAATAGAGAAGTTCTCTTTTGATACCAGTGGGTTTAGATTTAAGCTATAAAATACGGCATCGTCCACTCCTTCTCCCTGCCTGCACACACAACAATCTAAAGTTGATATACGGAAGGCACAGAGAGCAAGTATATAATTCTAAAGTATGGATGGGACCATTAAAAAAAAATTAAATAGCTCTTACTGTTGTTCAGTAGCTTACTTTCTGAACTTCAGCCTGCCTTTACAAAACAGGGAAACCCACCTTTGACGTGTAAAGCCATCTTCCATATTCTTCTTCAGCAGGAACGTTTCTTCACATGTTTGTACTGTCAGCTCTTTGTAAGAGGTTCTTATATATGAAGATAAACATGAAGGTCCACAAAAATTTCATTCAACTTTAGGCACATAAATACCCAATATTATGACATTGAAATGTCTAATCTGCACATATATTTTGAGCAGCAAGTTGCTAGACTCCTCCACTCAATGGGCAGAGAAAGACACTTTCAAAGATTGAACTACACTGTAAGAAGATGGAGGTGTTTCACTTTGTCTCTGGAGAAGGGGAGTAAATTTCAAGCTAAGGTTAGTAGCAAAGTGAAATTAATACAATTCTACAGTACAATTATAAAGAGTATTTAAAAGGAGGGCCATTTTCCTCTTATGCTCACCTGTGGTTTGTGGGGTTTTTTTGTTAGGGTTGTGGGAAGGAAGTTTCTTATAAAGTAGTTACATATCTCCACTGCAACAAGGGTTACAATCCCAGAAACCACCCCACTAACTTAGATGCATACCTACACTGTGTATGCTTTCAAAATGCCTTCTATTCATTACTAAATTATCTCCAAGAAAAAAATATGCAAACTTCCATTTATGAGGCTTTGTGAGGAGAATTGATAAAAGATCTAGAGGCCTTTTTCTGAGTCGCTTTATTATTGGCAGTTCAGAAAAATATTTTCAATGACTGATTTAAAATCGCTTGAAAAGTTGGAAAAAAAAAATTAAAATGTGAACTACAGAATTTATTACAAACCCAGAGGAAACAAGTACATTTACAATGTGGAAATGACATAGGCTGCTGTTTTCACATGTATGTACCTCTGGATAACAGCCTTAATTCCTGTTTAGGCACCAAACCAGAACAAGCATGTTTTCAATAGTACTGAATATCTGCAAGGCAATTATATCAGAAATTACACTGAGATAAAATCAGTCCAGCAAGCATACACTACACAAAAATAAAAATAGCAGCCAATGGCATCTGGGTTGGCATGTACTGATTCCCTTTGAAAACATAAGACCAAATATAAATCCCTAACTTTAGAATTCAGATATGATTCAGTCATATAATAACACATGCCTTTAACTTCAAGCATCTACTTGACTAAATCTTTATCCAGAAAAGAATAAACTTACATGCTGCTTCTTTTCAAGGGAATACAAGTATCTTTTATATGTTATGTCACTGACTGTTGACCAAATTCTTAAGCTAAGATACTTGTGATAGAAAATCTAGTACCAATTCATGGCGACATGAAGGAACAAATTTCCTATAGAAATATTCCCTCCTGAAGCACACAGATTGTTTGCTAAAAGTAGGGAAAGAGTTTCAAAACCAACACCTTATGTAATTTTGTAAAACGTTTGGCTCTGCACAGATTTTGGTAGCACCAATGTTTGCTCATTGATGTTCATTTATATAGAACATTATGAGTTTTGGTGATTTTTTGTAATACGGTTACTGCACTGTTTGCCAATGTTGTACTTACTTTGTTGAGGGTTTTTCTGGTAAATTAACAGGATTTAGTTTTGTTAGATTATCATTCAGTTATGGGATTTGCTCCAGTTCTAAACTGTCAGTTGCTTTCATTGTTTGCAAGTTTTTTCTTTCTATGCAAAATTGAGAGTAGCCAAAATGTACTGATTTCTGAAAATGCACTGGAAAGAAACAGCAGGGAAAAGAAATAAAATCTCCATACATTTAGGGACAGAGTAACACTGCCATCAACAATGAAAACTTTATAGGCTTGCACTTTATTAACTCTGTTCATGTCAAGCTACCAATAATTAGCTCAGCACGAAATGATCATTTACCATTCAGCAGAGAAGGCAGCATTTCTCCAGAAGGGACTTTGTTATCGGAGATTGTTTTTATAAATGCATAGTTTCCTTAATTCCAGTATAATGATCTTTCCTGACTTAGTTATTGTTGTTTTAAGTAGCTAAAATAAACACTCTTGTTCATGTACTTTGAAATAAAAACATGAGTGTTCATGGCTTTATATTACTGAAGGTTTCCCTTATTGCCCCTACCCCCTACTCCCACTTTCTTTTTTCAGACTACAGTCTCTAGGTACTTTGATAGTTTATGCTTTCTTCGCATAGTGAGGTGTTGTAGTAAAAAAAGTTCTTTTGGCAGCTTCCAAAACATGTCACATTGACTGTAACCTTTTCAAAAGGAAATGCTCCAAGGAGCTTTGATTGTGTAAACAGTGCATTCTGTCCTGAAAATGGGGACATTGTAGAAGAAAAAATGACATGAAAGAGTATATATTTTTTCTAACTTCATTTTGATACTTGAAGGTGCCTCTTTAAGACTGCTGTGCTGTACACTTATATTGCTAAGACATATTATTACTTTTTCTGTGTGTAATGTTATTATGAGCAGATATGTTAGAGGCACTGGTTATTGTTTTCAACTCAACCATTTCTCAAGCTGGCCTAAATCAGAGCAGAGCAGCTATTCTGCAGGAGGAACAGTGCAAACACAACATTTTCAGTGGGTGAGGACAAAGAATCTGAACAGAAGGGAGTGAGGCACACAGTCAGGAGGATTTATTTATAGTTAGTTTTTGCTAAAATTTAGGTTACTTCTGCGGAAAATACCCATATTGTGGCTAGGAGATAATCATGCTGGGAAGGTCCTGCACAACAAAGCTGTGTCCCAAGTTTTGGTCACTCCAAGCTAATTCTTCAGCTTAAATCTTGGAATACAGATTTTGGATCAAATTTGCATGGAGAAGCATTTTGTTAAATTAGGGAGTGGTTTAATTTAAGGACGCATTCTTGGGTTTTTTTTGTGGAAAATATTTTATGTTGTCTCTGAAGATCTGAAGTCACTACAGAGTGGAATGATGGAACACACATCTGCAAAACCCCACTAGTGCTTGGCTCTTCCAGATCATCTTAGGAGTAACTTCCCCACCCAGCAGCCTATTCTAAGATCAGTGCTAGAGCCTGGGAAATTCAAGATTCTTTCAGGCTAATTAATCTCAGGTGTATTGTGGCTGGATGCAGGTTAGCAGTTAACTAAGCCATCACCAACCCTCTAGGAAGATAAAAGGGCTGGGACTCTTATTTATCTATCCTGTGGAGGGATAGTTTGTAGTGGACTATTGTTACATTTCTCCTTTCTTCCTTCCTTCACCTTTTTACATTCCACAACAAAATCCTTTTTGTGGAAGCCATTTTTAGTTTGGAACTTGTGAGTGGATAATTACATTTGGAGCTTCTGAGTGGATAGTTACATGAGAAGCTAGGCAATGTAGTTTAAATTTGGAAGTTTCAGCTCTGAGAATCAAGGTAGTGGTTTTTTTTATCATTTTGTAAAGATCTCCTTGATATTAAAATCAGACAGCAGTGGAGTAGGGGAATTTATCTATGCATATCTAAACACACTATTATAACATAAAACTTTTCTCCCCTAAATTTTGCACAGTGGTATTTTAGAATCACTTGGGAGCTAGCTAAGGGAAGTGACACATGGACTTATCAATATACTTAGAAAGAAAAGTTGCCATAGTTTGAAAAAAATGTTGATTGAAAACTAACCCATAAAAACTCAATTTTAAATTAAAAAAAATTTCAGATTTTATTTTCATGTGAAAATATCTCTGAAAACTGGATAAATATTTTTTGTGGTTTTCACACTCCTTAACAAAATACCACCGACAACAGCCACTCCCCTTGTATTAATGTCATAAAAATAGAGCTTTCTCTTGATGTATGTGCTTTGTCAGTAAGTTTTTGGCCAGACCTGTTTTCAGTAGAGCTTGTTTGGCAACCAATTATGGTCACAATATGACATGTAAGCATTACAGATGATAACAAGAATATGTAAGAAACATTTTGTTCCTAAAGTCTAAAATTAAAATAACTTCAACCAATCAGTCAAACATCTGGGGAGCCATTAAGAGATGCTCAGGTGTCTCTCAATACTAGTTTGACCAAATTTTCTTTTTATAATGTCTGACGTAGTTCAGGATCACTGGACATTAGGTGTAACACAATTCCTAAAGAATCAGTGAAAGTTCTAGTATCCTTAAAAAGTCTTAAAGATACTATTTCCAGCCAAAGAATATGTAAGAAACATTTTGTTCCTAAAGTCTAAAATTAAAATACCTTCAAACAACCAGTCAAACATCTGGGGAGCCATTAAGATGATGCTTAGGTGTCTTTCAATACTAGTTTGACCAAAGTTCTCTTTTTATAATGTCTGACATGTAGTTCATGATCACTGGACGTTAGGTGTAACACAATTCCTAAAGAATCAATAAAAGTTCTAGTATCCTTAAAAAGTCTTAAAGATACTATTTCCAGCCAAAAAACCACCAGTAGTACAGAATGCTAACACAAAGAATCAATCCACTATCAATATGTAATTAATCTCTACTCTTACTGTGTGTAATATACTCAGATTTTCAAAAAGCTTTCTCGAATATGAAGTCTTTCCTCAGAGGTCCTTAATGAAGAAGGGTACCAGGAGATAGTAGGAAAGATCACTGTAAATTAATTATTGGTTGAAATGAAATAAAGTGTAGCATTAATTAATAATGTTTTGTAATGGAAGAAGATCAGCAATAGGATCTCAGAGCAGTTCAGTGCTCAGACAGTTCAGAAGTGGCCCATACAGAAAGGTTAACAGACGACTGAAAAAAAACATGTATAAGCCTATAAAAGCACAAGTGCTGTGAAGCTGAAAAGTTTATTCTTCTTTTCACAATAATAAATAAATAAGTGGAGTCCCAGAAAAATTATGAGACAGTAGCTTAAAGACAAAACAAAAGGAAATAGCTTCTCTCCTCCCACCACACTCACCCCTCCCCCAGTAAAATAAACAATGCTTAGTAATCAGTGGGTCTTGTGATTGGGACCATCTTGATACTCTGTTGTTCTCCCTCAATAGCACCTACCAGAATTCTTCTGGTACGTCAGCTGCAGGAAAATATTCAACAACTACCATATCTTGCCCAATCTCTTTCTTTTTGTTAGTGGACAACATCACACTATTTGCAAATTTGGGTTCTTCTAGCTGTATATGTAGTAGAAAATCTGTTGCTTTCTCCTCTCATGATCAGTAACTGTGTCTGTTGTAGTAATTTATTACCCATTCCATCATCACCAAACACTTCATCCATCCAGACTCTCTTTCTGCAACTATAGAGCAAATTGCAGGTCTTCTGACTTTAAACAGGGTAGCTGACTGTTCTATTTAAGTGTCTTTCTTTTGTTAATTAACTTTAAAAAAAAAAAAACAACCAACAAACTGCTGAAGGACCAGGGAGCCCAAAGTGAGTAAATCTGCCTGAAGAAACTGCAATCTTTATATCAGTATTCAAGTAGAAGTGGAATAGTTTTTCCAGTGGTACAGTAATAGTGTATTTCCTAACTCATTTCCCCCCTATATTTAGTTCACATAACTCTGGCATTGGGAATAATCTTTTTCTTTAATATCTGAACTTTGTACACTTCTGCCTTTGGCTTTTCATGTGTGGCTAACATCACTATTTATGTCACTACACTGGTTTGCACAACTGTCTTGATCTTCAAATTAGCTTTCCTTTTGTTCATGGCTACTAATTCCTTCATCTTCCACTGCAAAATAATTTGCTGTTCTTACAAGGTTTCCTGTGAAGTAGCAGTGCTGTTATGATCCTCTTTGCCAAGGTCTATATTTGTAATTCCTTGAAATTGAACTATTCCACTGCAATTCTTGTATCTTTGTCCCTGTACCAGGCATTGGTCCAGGTTATATTTGGCACAGTATATATGACTATACATGTGATGGTTGGTGGACTCCAATTTTGAGTTCTATATGCCTTTCTTAATGGGATGTGAAAATTTCTGTAGTTCATCTAGAATACCCTTAATTATTTTTTCACAACTGACATTACTAAAGAAACACATCAAAGACAAAAATGTTGGGATGGGTTAGGAGATTATGAACTGTTAGGCTAGAGAGTTTAAATCAAATTATCAGTTGTTACTACAGATAACTGAAAGCACACATTCAACTAAAATTAATGGCACATATATATTTAAAAATAATTAATTCTATCTTTGCATTTTGAGGCTGTTGATCAGCTGTGACCTGGTCAGAGTCTTTCTTCCCACGCTTATGTATCAACGTCGTATCTCAGAAAGGGCTAATAAAAAAACTATTATACATTCTCTAGAAGTAACTTGTCTAACTTCCCAGTTAAAACAAAGTAGGAAATTTGCAATGATTCTTTTACTCTGTATCTGACCTAGAGTTGAAGAGAGGACTTAGATGTGCTGGACAGGTCACACTATCCCTTTCAGGATGTTTAAATTCTTGAAGAGGCAAAAATTTGTCTTTCACAAGATCTCTAACTGTTGCACATTCCAGTAAAAAAGAGTGAAAAACTTAAAAGGCAGAACACAAATTTTTGAGACAATTTGTTCTCACTAGGCCTGTGACTAAACTCGTGGAGCTTAATTACATAGGTAAAATGCTTGTGTAGCACTCAGTAACATAGGTTTTATGCACTTTCTTAAATAGTGTAATTAAATTTTATAAAATTACAGGCCACAGTGTTTCTCACATGTAGCATCTCCTTAGCATGTTTGAAGACTATATCCACAACTGCTAAAATTTATTAAAACCTGCCTATTTTAGCCTAAAATAGAAACACTGGGCTCAACGGCTCCCAGTCTGTCAAATGAACAATGTTTAATCATTTGTGAATGTAGAGAAAAGTTCATATATCACCCTGTGCAAATTATTTGATTTAGAGTCAGATAGATTAAACCATGACCATGTACATGTAAGTATCGATGGACCTCCACCACCTTCAAAGAACAGTTTAACTTCCTTAAAAATAAATTTAAAATGTGGCAATCTCAGATGGTCTTCTTGTTTCTGACTGAATACTAATTCTGAATATTCTAATGACCGTTATTAACTGTGGGCCACACAGCAGTAGCTGGCTGGACTGTTGTCTACTCTCAGAGACAGAAAAGAGGAACTGTATAGATTTTACTACATCTGGTGCTTACAAAGGCAGATGAAATACGGATGTTCGATACTGCCTTTAGGGTATTATTAAGAGATTCTAAATAATTATGGCACATAGAAACAAATGTAACTGGAGTATATCATAAACAAAAGGTTTAATTTTCCTACTATGTTGTTCTGTGGCAGACTCAAGGGGGAAAAAAAAACACACGGCAGTATTTATATTCTTTCTCCAGGCTGTCCTCATGCAGGTCTTCCAAACAAAGTGTATTTTTAACAAGATTATAGGAGATACAACTGTAAAACTAAAACACAAAAAAAGGAAAAAAGGAAATAAATCTGTTCCTTTGTAAAGAAAAAGGAATATAAAACATCTTGCATGTTACATAGAGCATTTCATAATGAGAGTTCCTCGACATATAAACTTGCTTTTTTTTCCTTAACTAGAAGAATCAGGAAAAAAAAAATCTTACGATGTAATTGTGTTCTGGTTCTTCCCACTTTTATTTGACTGGAAGGGACCTGAAATACTACTCTTCTACTGATATAGACTTTTGGTCTCCTAGTGTAGGAAAGAGAAAGTGTAAAGCAAAATGTTTCTTTCATTCGAAAGACAATTCGCCATCCCCAGCACTCACTGTTCAAAATTCTTAGAATATAAATAGGGATACGAAAGTTGGAAGAAAACCTAACTTTGGCCTTCCTTCCTTCCTTCTTTCCTTCCTTCCTTCCTTCCTTCCTTCCTTCCTTCCTTCCTGCCTTCCTGCCTTCCTGCCTTCCTGCCTTTCCTGCCTTCCTGCCTTTCCTTTTTTCCTTCCTTCCTTCCTGCCTGCCTGCCTGCCTGTCTTCCTTTCCTTTTTTCCTTCCTTTCCCTCTTCTGGCCTTTCCTTCTTCGTGCCTTATTCCTCTTAATTTAGCTAATTCTTTATAACTTTTTTCTCCCCAAGTATGCTAAATGTCTTTTGAACCTACAGTATCTTTTTTCATTTTTTTTCTTTAATAAGAATTGTCCTAGATTTGAAGAACCACTTGAGCCACTTAATTGTTCAAAAGTCCATGGTAAGTCAATTCAAAATGTTCTGCAAAGCTTTTCAAAATCTAGTATCTTCAAAGAACAGCTCATTTAGCCTCAGGATTTCAACCCTTTAGTCACATGTTCCCTGCATTCTCTCAGCAATATTTTAATTGTGTTCCTTCTTGAAAGTTTGTCTTTTTTCATGGAATTTCCAATTGTATTAGATAGAACATACTTTCTCCTTGTGTACAAAAGGAACTTTAATATCCCAGACACCCTCTTCCTCTGTCAACTTGATACAGCCATTTCCTCCTCTACCTGACGAACACCGAATGAAGAGGAAGGTGAGCACTGTTTGGAGAAGTTCAGTTATAAACAGCAAGTCAGTCCCATAACTGGTAAGTGGCTTCCCAGGTCAAACATTTCTAAATTACTGATATTACATGAATGGGTTGGTGGAACAACTGAGCATATTGGCAAATGGATTAAAGTAGAGCAAAATCACAAAATAATTTAGATTGGAAGGGATCCCTGGAGGTCATCTATTCCAAAGCCACACTCAAAGCAGAATCAACTTCAAAGTTCTATTAGGCTGGTCAGGTCTTTATCTAGTTGGGTTTTTACATGCAGATTCTATGACTTCTCTTGCAAATCTTTCCCAATGACGAATCCCATTAGGAAGATTTGTTTCCGTTATATTCAGAAAACCTGTATCTTCATACCAAGGATGAGGAAGTTTAGGTTAAAGTGGTATAAAATACTGAGCAAGGGGAAAAATGAAGGAGAAAGATCAAGTCTACTGAAACAGCAGTCCAATAACATATTTAAATAAAAAAAGATTTAAATTATGTAAATAGTAACAGTTATATCTCTTCAAAGATTTTTCAGTTGAACTGAAAAAGATATACAAAAGGTTGATGACCAGAACTATTACCACTTAATGAGAAAGCAAATGAAACACAGAAAAATTGCATAGCTCGTATAGCATGTAGAGAGGCTAGGGCAGAACCTACATTTCTAAATTAGCCATTCTGACATTGTGGGTTAAGTCTGTTTTGAAGTTTTAAAGAAAGCCAATGAGATTGTACCACTCAATAATAAATCAGTTCAAAGAGGGGATATATCTTATTCATGACATCTTTAGACATATTTTGGGGGGAAGACAACTGAAAATTATTGGCAGATAGAGGAAAAAATATCCATCTTGAAAAACATTTTAAGATGCTTTCATTTAAATAGAGTAGTGACATGGGGAAAGGGAACAATCAATAGATATTTTCCAGTCATGTGTGACATAATTTTTTTCTCCAACATAGTACCCTGTCAGTTCACTGTGGCAGTGATAAGAAGATATTAGTTCCTGTCTTTCATTTTTCTTATACTTTACAAGATGTAAAGAAGCTAAATAGGAGAATTTTCTAGGAAAAACAAAGGTCAAGTTTGACCAGGTGCCCCAGGAGTCTTAATCCAATATGCTGTCAGATGTAAGTTTTCCACCTTTAATATGGGTTTGAGTTTAAAGTAGATCATCTTAAAATCTGAACGTGGATTGGATTTCATTTTTTAATATGAAGGTGTCTCCATAGCTTGCAATCCTTGAAACCACTAGACTAAACTTCACTTCTTATTAATACATTCCTACCCTTCAGCCTCATCTTCTGTTTCTGCAATTTGTACGGTAAGTCAGCTACCATTTTACCAACCTCGTGTATGTGAGTTTTCCTGTCATCTCCTTGGTTGTCTTCAGAACTCTCACCCATTCACTGTTTACCAAACATGCCTTACAGTTCCCAGCAATTGTCTACCTTTAGCATCAAAGTTCTGTCTCTGGATCACAGCTGAACCCAGGGGAGAAAGTTGTTATATGCTGCTGAAATAGGCACTAGCTCTGCATTTTCAGAGAACAATGTTACACAAACGAAAGTTCTGCCCTGTGAAGTAATGACTGAAAAAAACAAACCAACCCCAAAGCAACCAAAAAAAAAAACAAACCAAACCAATCCTGCTGCAGGAAAATTCTTTACAATTCAGAAGGGATCTGAACTACCGTACGTAGTTAACCTATGTGGAGCATAACATTAGCAGTATGTTTTGTTAATCATCAGTGTGGTTATTTTCAGAACAAATGAATTGTTACTATCGACAACAAAGAATGTCACTCCTTTAGGTATATTCTGAACACTGTCAGTGACCTTAAGGCGCATTCACCTGAATAAAATACACACATGCATAAAACATGATTTCGCCTTCTTTATATTGCTTAAAGAATTTCCCAGTGGCCAGCTAAATGAGTATATATATTTTGAAAAGTATATGCAAAAAACTCTAGGTCCCTCACTTCTATTAACTGAGTTCTCTAAGCAGTTTTAATGTGTTGATTAATGGAGACTCACACATAGTCTGTGAAATTAAGCAGTGTTATTAGTTCTGCTTTATACCAAGGATCTGATAATCAAAGAAAAGGAATGATAAGGAAAGTACAAGGAAAATATTTTTTTGTAGTGACTAATACTACAATAAAATAAGGAATTACCAGAAATGACCACACCATTTCCTTTCTATTTTGATTTTATAATAAGAAACCTACCTATTCTATATAATTTTCTAAGTACTATGTTTATGTTTTCTTAAGAAAGAAGAGAAATACAATGGTCTGGGTTACAGCCCTGAGCAGTTGGAATCAGGGAAAGGGAAAGAAGGGAGTGGCTGTGAGCTGTGACTGTGATCTGTGACCAAAAAAAAGGCCATATTTACTATCAGAGGAGGAACAGAAGTCAGTCCACATCTTCCTCATACCTTGTTGGAGCGGATTGTGAGACCAAAAGGCTGGATGGGAGTTATTTACAGAAATTCATTACTATTCAATACCCTTTACTTTCCAAAGCAGGAAGAGTCAGGAACATAGAAAGAATTCTAAAAGCTCTTGAATTTTAGGCACATAATATGCTGTTTTGATATTCTGGCCAAAGAGTAATGACAACTCCCAGAATTTTTTTTTTCCATTTCCACTTTTTTTCAAAACTAATCATAGATTCAGGAAAGGCTATGCCTCTGTCTCAGAAACTTCTAATGTTTTATTATCAGTTCAAGGGGTTCAAGATGAAAGTATTACTGAAACGCAGAACAGAAGCTATGTCCAGCTTTGCAGCTCTACTGCTCATATTCTCACAAGGAATTTTTCCAATGCACTGAAGAGACTTAGAAACTGAAATTCCACTGAGGCATGCAGTGGTTCCTAAGGTATTTAAGTTTTTTTGAAAATCCTTTCAAAACTGTTAAATATCCTTTGAAAATTCTGATAGGTAAAATGAATATAAAAATTTTCCACAGCTGTATAATTTTAGTAACATATGATTCATCTACTACCCTGAAAATTCCATCCAGTGCCTGAAAATATATATACCTTTTTTTTTTTTCATCATTGCTTTTCAGCTGTAAGTGCAAGAAACTTTTAAAACATATTTCTGGGTTCTGAGTACCCTAGAACTTAAGACTTCAGCAGTTTCAGTTCAGGAAATATGGGATTAAGAATTTCTGGGGTTCTCCTGTCCCCTAATTTCTAAACTTCTTTCCCTCTCCAACCCTGTCTGCAGCTAATCTGTAATAAAGGTTAATTTTGAAAGGCCAGCTCCACAATATTTACACAATGAAGTAAAATGCTGAATGAAACACACTTGTAAAAACAACAGCAGCCCTTTCCTTGTGCAATATAGGATGTGGTCAATCATTTGGCAATTCAGTTTTGACACATCATGAAATATTTATTTGTTAAGTCCAGTTCTTGAGACTGCAAAAACACTGGGACATTTTTTCCTTTCTCTTCTTTTTTTTTGTTCCTTTCTATTCTTTCCACTGGAAACTATTACATTTGCAGAGCCTGACGTTTATTTCACATTGAAGCATGCACTATTGTATCAATAAATATTTAATGGTGTTGGAGTTCAGTGGATATAGCCTCATATATTTCTTTAAAAGATGTTTTATTACCTGGTGAGTGCACCATGGTCAATTGAGCAAGAAAAAAACCAAACCCAAAACAAAAACTTTCCACTAAAAGATGACATAGGGTTCAGTTTCAATTTGAAGAGGGTGTGGAGGAAACAAGTAACCATATATTTTCCTGAGTGTCTCAGTCTTGGCACTGCACAGACAATTCCATTTGGGATAAACATCAGGGGCATTACACAGATCGTAAAAGCATTTGAGCTGAGAAAGTCAAGTGCTAGAAAAACTAAAGTACCAAAAACAAGCTTTCAGGAACAGCCCACCAAAAAAGGAAAAAAAAAGAACAAAAAAGAAGGAAAGGTAAATTTACTTTGAATCTGTGCACCTTCTGTGATAGATTCACAGTGACACATGCATTCTCAGATTGTAAAACTGGTTTAAACACTCATGCAAAGTGATTTCAAGTATTTCTGGACAAACATTTATTGAAATTAAATTTTAAATATGATGCTAAATTATTTAAACAGATTTGCAAAACTGTTAACGTACACTTTACCGAATGCTGCATTTGAAACTACCTGGAATAAATTTGGCAGGAAAGGACCAAATTATAGCAAAACAAAAAATAAAACTCTGATAGGCAATAACAAAAATGACATTACTGATATTATCTTCCTTGCATTTGATTTGTATTCTAAGTATTTACAGCTCCACTAGTTGTCTAAACAGACTTCAAACCTAAATTTTACTTTATCTAATTTTAAGCATTAACTTAAAATGTCCAAGTAAAGTATAATTTCTAGCAAAAACATTAAAAATTTCTTAACTGGTTATTTATTCTTAAGTTCATCTGTAAGTCATACTCTAGTGTAAATTAATAAGTCTGAAAATTTGTCCATGTTTCCTAAGAAAACACATATGGATTAGTAAGCAAACACCACCTTGACAGAAATTTACCACAAAACTCACAAAAACCCCTTGTAATTCAAAAGTTACCTCAGAAATCTCTATCAAATACGATAAGATCAATGTTTGATAACTTGCAAGCGATACTGCCTTTTTATTTATGATTAAGACTTGGTGGCTACTAAGCTTACTCAGTAACTTGGTTATAAACTAAATGTTTTAAGACTAATTGAGGAATCTTTGAGGATATTACCTCAACCTGGGTCGATTTGTTTGGCAAAAACCATACACTGCTTTCCCTGAAAGATGCTTGGTTGCACCAATAATAAATAAAAATAGCAAGTGGACAAACAACCTGCTGCTCTGATGGGAAATAATACAGTTGAAAAGTAAAGGCTAGATAAAGAATAAAAAAAATGCTTGAAACCAGGATGAAAGGAAACCAGTCATCCTGTGACAAATCTGAGTTTTTGTCTCTTTTGCTTCATAGACTTTTAACTGCAGGACAAGGAAAATAGCCCAAACTCAAGTTTCTACTATCTAATCAAAGACCACACTTGTGTATCAGTAATCAGGAATCACAAATATCCAAAAAAAAAAATGCACACGTTCGCAATTAGGACCAGCATTCTCCCAAAAAAAAGCGTAGGTTGAGCATACTGTGTCAAATATGGGGAAACCCTTATTCACAAGTATGTCATGAGTTAATCAGTCTAGCATATCTGAGTTCTCATGTCTTTACAGACTTTGATTAAACTCTTTACATAACTTAGGTGTTCAAATCTGTAGATTACTTTGAAATGCATTGAGCTGAGTACAGGCTACAAACAGAGGCTTGGGGTATTAAATTAAACTCCTGCTGGGCACCAGAAATATGGGCCAGAAAATGGCCTCTAAATAAATCTAGTGGCTTCCCTATGTCTATGTTCATATTTTTCTCAAACCCTGAATTCAGCATCACAGGCAAGGATCTGGATTTTTCTCCCACATTAGTCAAGTGCAATTTGAACTTGACAACTGAATAAAAGTGGAGTAATTTTCAGTAATAAATAGCATCTTTTTGTTTCTCTTTGGGAAAAAAAAAGGAAAAATATTAGAATTGTCTTCTGATTTTACTTGTAATTTCAATGGCTTCCTTGTCCTATTTTTAGAATAATTGTGTTATTTTTACAATTTTTATTGTAGAAATCTGCTTTATCTTGATATTCCTAGTAAATAGTGACATTCCTGCAGCTTTAAGTCATAATACAGATGATCTTTCTAACGAGATATGTGAATATTGCTCTGTCTCCCTTTTCCTTTGGTTCCAAGAGCTGAATCAGAATCAGAACTGTAATTGTGCAAAACTATACTGAAGAAGCCCAAACATGGTTGTCAACAGCTTAATGTGCACTGTAGAAATGAAGCTAGGAAAAAATTCCCATTAGTATTTGAAGACTGAATTTATTACGTTAAACATCCACAGGTCAGAGAGTGGTTTAGAGTTTGTGCTGTACATTCCCCTGCTGTGAAAAGTACTTAAATGAAATTTTCACATATGAAGGCTGAAAAGTGAGCTTATGTGAGAAAAGACTATTTTTTTTCCCAGAATGTGTTGATTTTAGCACAGAAATCATACTATTTCAGTTTCCATTCAAAACCATGCCTTTCGGTAACTTGACCCAAATAAGACTGCCTGGATGTAACTGACTTTTACCTTCTATAATTTGCAATGGTTGCAATTCAAAATCAGACAAACTGGCTTCAAGTCGTTTGGTTCCCACTGACTACCCTGAGGGAATGCTGTATCTCACAGGAAGCCATCAGAGCCAGTACCTCACACGACTGAACTCTACGACTTGCATGGTGTTCACAGAGAGATTTATCCATTTTTTTTAGCTTTGGTTTTAGCTGAAAGTAAATGCTGTTATCTTCAGTGTATTTCTGAACAAAATGAAAATGTGGAATACTATAAATCATTCAAGCTAACTTTTACTCACAGGATTGCTAGAAACTTTAAACCAAAAGCTTGGGGTTTTTTGGTAATCATCCGTACTGAACCTCTGAACCTTCAGAGATTAACCTGTTGCAATGAAGGATGTGTGTGTGTTTACATGATAGCAAGAGAGAGAAAAAGAAGTTCTCTTAAACATCTCCCTCACCAAGCAGATAAAATACATATTACATCATTTTGAGAAGGATAACCCTTCAACCAAAGGTTAAAAGAGCAAAACATTGAAGCTCAGTGAGATTAGTTCCAGTTTTGTGTGCATGTAATTTTTAAATTATTTCTGATACCTGCATTAATTCTCTCTGTTGACTTTTCACAGTTCCTTGTTATTGTTATTAATTTTAACCTTGATTACAATTGCACATTTTTCATTGGCAGGTGCTTTAGAATGTGATTGATAAGCAAATATGTAGGAAGAGCATCTACAATGGTGGTGGCAGGAAATCTCTGTGTGGACCGGTGGTGTTGAAAACACCTAAATACCGTATTTCAAGTGAAGACTAAGTTACATCGACTTTTTGCAATGCAATAGAAGCATGAAGTGAGAAAAAATATACGTGGTTGAGAACAGAAAGGAGATCTGGAAATTATATGAAGGAGATGACAGTGCTGAGACCTCAACATACTGTGTTTGCAGTGTGTATTAATACAGAGAGGAGAACTCACCAAAACATGCCTGAGCATCATATTTCACTCCTATCTGAGCTAACAACATGGGATACAGCAATCACCCGTTGGCAAGCAATCTGTTTTTTCCTTCTGATGAGCAGGCCACATCCGTGTCTTTCTTTACTCTGTAATTACATAGAAACTTTGGTTTGCAAATTTATATTTTTATTCTAGATAAGATTTCTACAACCTCTTTTCTCAAGCTCATTTTCTCCTCCAGCTCTCCCACAATCACTGAAAGTACAGTATGCAGCTGCTACATTTTTCTGTCTCCCTCTTGGCCTGGTGAATAAATCATCTTTAATTCTCGACATTAAATTTGTCTCTCCAATGTCATATTTGTTTTGCAAAACCTGAGTTTGAACTTGAAGTCTTTTCCACAGATTTCGCCCTTGGATGCAGCTTGATCTAATTACCCTGGTTATTTTTTGTTCCTATTTGTTTAGCTGTCATTTCAATAAACTAAAAAGTTTAGATTAAGTTATATATAAATCTCATAGAAAATGACAGACAATAATACAATTTACCAGATCATACTATTACCAGAACTGTTCCTGGAACATCCAGACTTTTGTGGATAGAGTAAGGTTCTGCCAAACAATTTTGTCTTTTACCAGAATTGGTTTGAGATCAAATGGGACACAAGGAGGTAAGAAGATCTGATTTAAAGTAATGTGATAATACAACAAGAGCAGGATTTCTTCAATGTTTGCAGTTCCAACCCAAACCAGATAACGTGTATAAATAAGGAAAACAGCATATCAGAAGGATAGGAAGAGAAAGAAACAATTAGAGGGAATAATCATTCCCAAAGCCATACGAGCAATTTGGGCTAGGTCATGGGTTAGTTACAATTAGAAGAAAACTCCCACTCTCACTTTTAATAGACAGCACCAGTCAATTCTCGACTTTAGCAATGGAGGAGTTTTCTTCTTTAGTGTCTGTAACAAACACTGAAAAAGACCAGACATAAAGCAAAAGTAACTTTGCAAACTGGTACCCATAAAGACACATTATTTTGGAAAGTTTCAAGTCTCAGTTTGAAACTGTTCTCAATTTCTTGTCTTTCATTTAAATTAGAAGCAAAGCTAGGTTTTTTTTGTTTGTTTGTTTATAATGCTCTGAGCAATTTGGCTTAAATCTGTTATACCTATATGCACTCGGCCTTTGTTTGATGTACCAGCTGATAGCATGCTTATTAGGAGTCATAACTGCTGGCAATCAATACAGTGATGAATAATTTCTAGACAAATGAGGCTTTTCAAAATATTTTGTGTCAAAGAAGCTTAGTAACATACATTGCATAAGCTGATTGCTCTTCACAGAAATTAAGGACCTTAGATAGCCTGGTTATTCCCAAAGACTTTGTCTTCAATATTACCTAATTTTATTGATCCCCATATGCAGGTTTCTTAACATCTGTGAAAAAGTAACTTAGAGGTGAACAGCATCTTGGCTCTTTCCAGTGTTAGATATAGTTGATCCCTGCATGTTTGTGAAGTTTTCTAGGATTTGGACCATATGGTAGATCTTATATTAATTTGGTGATGATAATTGTGATCCCAAACATCTGGAATCCCAGAACTCTCCATGTGCTCCAGAGCTATGTACCTGGAAAGTGAAGTTCTTCAAATCTCATGCTGCCTCACTGCATGATAGATGCTACCATCACTATGTTTTGGGGGTTTTTTTAGGAGAGTGAGGATAGGGCCGGGGAAGGGTTGAAATGAGTGAAAAATTGGCCCATTCCTTAGGGTAGCTGAAGAGATCTCAAATGGGCCATGGAGCTGCCTGTGCCTTCTTGATCTTACTAGAAAGAATGTGTGTGGGCAGAAAGAGATGAGACTGGGATTTCTTGCAACAGTGCTCTCTGGAGGATCACAAATCTGGTCATTTAAAACTGATTTATTTTATTGCTCTTGAATTCTACAATTCCAATTTGTCTTTGCTCCTTTCATATTATTCTTGACCCCTTGGTGAAAAACCCACATAAGTCCAAAAAGTTCTTTTTAACAATTCAAGTAAACCTTCTTTATCCATTTAAAATTTCTGTTGTTCTTTCTTTTTTTTAATGTTTATTTTCCTATAACTTTTTCTCATACCCTTTCCCTTTCAGCTATTGATTTATAATTTCTCCAGAGACATCAATAATGACAGAAGAAATTACAGGCTTACTTTGAAGAAGAATATTTTATGTTTTCTGAAGGATCTCAAAGCATTCTCATAACAAATGGTCTAAGCATTATAGTTCCCCTATGCATCCAAACAATGTTACTATCTCCATTGTACAGCTAAGCAGAGGCAGAAGGTGACCTACACACTACAAACCAGAGAAAACATTTTGGATAAGCAGCAAAGAATCCAGACAGTTGATCTCAGAAGTTAGCCAGGAGATCACACTCTTATTTAATCTGCCACATCGCTGTGACAAAACCAGCAGAACTCAATCATTTATTGCTTTACATCTGAAAGGAAAAAAAACAGACAGACAGACAGACATGGAAACAGACCACTGAACAAAGCAGTAGAAAATCTCACCATTTCATTTGTAGCCAAAAGAGGGAGTGGGAGCAAATGCTCAGGCCATTTGCTACTTACTTTTGTTTCCTTGATTTATGTTTTCTCGGTGTTGGTAAGAAAGGTGGTGCATTATTGTTGTCCAAAACAGGAATACAAGTTACATCTACAAATTGTTCATATATGTGGAAATGCAGTCTTTGCAGATGTGGGTTTACCGTGGCAACAACAGGGTTTAGCCCTTGCCTCCCATTAGCATCAGCAGGTGCAACGCTGCTGTCATGTGCTGTCATAGATGCTGGCAGCTCAGCTGTCTTATTTCTTATGTCCACTTCTCATTTGTGTGAATGGTGAATCAGTGTCAAGCTACCTCAAGCTTAACAAACATAGACTACCAAATTGACTAAAAATCATACAATAGTTAAGATTTTTCCTTTGTGCTAAGCACATTCCTAAAAGCTTACTGTCCTTGTTGGATTTCCAAATCTTCCTGTGGAGATCCTTCTCCAGGTGCTCCATTGCTCTGCATAACCCCAACTCTGCTGAAAATATGAAGGCAACAAGGAGGAATGGAAAAAATCTTGTTGTTGAGGATCAAGCCTAAGAGCTAGAAAGAAAAATGACAAAAATGTACAAAGGAAGAGGCCAATTCAGCAAAAAGACAGATATGAAGTACTATAAATACGTTCAGCCCACCATTTTCCTGGCCAGGAGAAGACATTGTCTTGCCCTTTGATGCTAAAAGTTAATGTTTGCAGTTGATTTAGGGTCAGAACTCTCTATTCATTTTAGGTTGCCAAAGGACCCCCATTCTATATATTTTGCTTCTGGCTCAGAAATGCATTTTATTAGTCCATAAATTAAGCTTATGGAAGATCTTCAAGCTCCAAATTCACTGGGGAGGCAGGGTAAAAATCTTGAGCTTTTTTTCTGCTATGATTCAGAACGGTGCTGCCACTTGTAGTGGGTAAAGAATGGGAAAAGCTCTACTTTTTTCATGCAATCTTAGTAGCACAGCTGCATTTTATAACAAAAGCAGCAGTCATTAGAGATATAAACAGTTTGAAGAAATTACCACATTCTGAGCTTGGGAACTTGTGAGCATCCTACATTTTCTGTTCTTTCCCTAAGATAACAACATTACTAGTTAAACCCTCAAAATCTGATCTTTAATTTTCAAAAAAACCAAACGTTCTCTTGTTTTTCTTTTTTTTGTTAGTTTTTTTTTAAATTAATGTATTCATTTATTTTTATTGATCAGCTTTTAAGTTGTGTTACTTTTGGAGTACCTGGTTGCAAGCTTTTCTTCACAACAGTTGGAGTTTGGAAACAGGCCACTTTCAAAATAAAGAATTTTACTATCATGAAATAAAGCCGGGAATTTTACAGAAAAGTGCCTGACCACATGTAAATAATACGAAAAAATTACATGGGAAACCTGGGATAGTTTGTGTACAAGCCCTCAGACAGTTGCCTAAGAAAAAAAACATTTGATACAACCCAGGGTTTTCCTTCAGTTGTGCAAGCTTTGTGGATGTCTATGCTACACATACCAAATAAGTAATTTTAGATCAACATAATATGTCATGTTGTAGTTTCAAATGCTTTGACTACGAGCTTTTTTGAATTATTTTTCATTTTGCGTTTGGACAACTAACAGCACAAGATCCCACTGCAGTTTAGGGGTAGGGCCATTTGTGCTACTTCGGTATCACAATTGCTACCGCCGCAGCTGGGCTGTTGAACCAGACCCAGTGAAACAGGTAGCATTTAGTTGCATTGCCATCTAGTGGCAACCACAGTGAATTCTTTGACTCCAGCTTCCAAGAGCTGTTTTTGTTCGTTTCCATCTGACTTCTGTGAAACCTATCATTGCTCTTTGCTAGCAGAGGAAAACAACCCAGGCAATTAAGTTGAGTTAGAACTGTGGTTTGACTCATTCCAGCTGACTTCCTTCACCAAATTACATTTTGACCACATTTCTGTAGAGTATGTAATGTTGGTTCCAGTGGTTCCTCAAACCATTTCAAATATATAGTCTATGAAACAGATAACAAATAATACAGGAAGCAGGCACCAGTGGTAAAAGCAAAGCTTGGGGATTCAATGACTTTTGTTCTCTTCCTGCTTTGATAAACTGTATGACCCTGGGTAAATCATGTGAACTTTTTCATCCTAGTTATCCCTTTCTAAAATTGGGCTTAGTTTACTTACTAGTTTAGGAGGGTTTTCTGAGTTTTAATTAAAGAATGCCATGCTAAGCATGTTTAAAAACTGAAAATTAAAGGGTTTAGAGAAATATGGATTATTGCTATCCTTAACATTATCTGTTTGCTGGTGTATTGCATTTCCCATTTTATTGATAGACTGTAATTGCACACTTCCCTCAGATGCTACTCAGAATAAATTCTTCCAACATATCTGGGAGAAACACAGAGCATTCATGTTTTCCACTTATGAAACTTCTCCCGTTGTAGTAAAGTCAGGACATCAATTTCTTAGTGGTCCCAGTTCCTGTGGGCAGTTTATGCTGATAGTTCATTTTGCTTTTCTCTCACAGACCTGTCTTCCCATGACCATCAAACATTTGGAGCAGTCTTTTTTTTTTTTGCATTTTTCTAAGGCCAAAGAACTTCAAAGCTACATAGATTTATCCCTTCTCACAAACCATTCTTTATTTATTTGCTTGTAGAGTAGTAAGATCAGCTGCAGCAGTGGCAATACCAGGTATCATTAGCCTAAACCTCGCAATTGTGACAGGATGTGAGGTTTGATCATGCCACCAGGAGTCAAGTTCTTTTCCTGACTCATGGATGGATTTGTGCTGGAAGATGTGACAGCTCACGACTCAAATCAATGGCACAGAGAGGAGATTGCCTCACAAACACTGAAAAAGTGAAGGAATAACATCTCTTTCTGAGAGGTAGACATATAATTGTCACAGGACTTAGGTGAGACACTCAACTCCTAAATAGACTACATGAACGTGCAGAGTTTTTGGCATTGTATTGCACCAGGGGAATAGGTAGGAATGAGAGAAACATTGTCATGATAAGTCTGAGTACACTTGCATACCCCTGTAATGCAGCTCCTGAAGTTGGAAGAAACAAGTAAGGAAGTTTAAGGGGTAAAGCTGGCTCATGAGAAAGCTTATGCACAAGGCTTAGGTCAACCATAAAGAAATCCCCAAAGGAGCAGCTCTGAATTCTGACAGTTTATTAATATTCTCATATTACTTCTTCACATTTAAGTAGTTGTTTCAGCAGTTGAGAGACATTGATTCTGAAAACATGGTGGCGACCATTCTTGTATACCTTTATATCATGAAGTGAAATAGATGGATTTTTTAAAGCTAGATATTGATTGACCCAATGATGATGACAGTGTAGCTTTATGTCGTACTAAGGCTTTCTAAAGTTATCACCATTTTGCACTCGTGACATGCATTAAACTAGATCCAGAAAATAATAAAAACCCCTAAATTATAAATTGATGCCACTTGAATTTCAGATTACAGTGTAGAATCCAAACATCCAAATCAGATATCTGTAATCTTCATTTGGTGTCTCAGTGGGTAGGATTTAGATGCCTCTAAACAGCAGCGCTTACAGAAAGCTTACAAAGATCATGCAAGCCTATAGAAAACAGAAAGAAGTCAGAAAGGTGTTGATAACAGCCTTCACCAGAGCCTGGATAGAGTTTGTGGATGAGAGAGCTCTAGAAAGTCCTGAGATCCAGAAGAATCTACAAGCATTTTCTGGAGAATAGGTATTTGCACACATACAACTCCTAGTGACAAAATCAGGATGCTTTTTTTTCTTTCTTATTATGATTACACACTTCTAAACTAACACAGTCTTAAAGAGAAAGGGAATTGCAGAGAAGCAAGATTTCCTACAAACTATCCTCTAGCTGTATTTTCCTGAAGAGTCTTATTTCCTCAAGCTAAGAAGAACAATGGATCTTCCATCCGAGAGCAACACAAGACAGTTGCTTGAAAACTGCCACCACATTTAAATAGAGATATCCATATCCATGTATAACGTGTGATTCTTCTTAATCAACAGTTTAGAAGAATCTCCTAAATTATGTCTCAAATAACTAGGAAGAACTTTCTAGAGCTTATCCATAGGCATCTAGACAACAGTAACTCTGCAGAGAAAGCATTTCCTTAACACAGGCACTTTCAGTCCTTGAAGGAAAAGAAAAATTATTCAATTATATGTTTCAGTAAGCTATTACATTATTTTGGGTTTTTTTTCCATTCTCTGAGGTATCCTCCTAAGCCACCACCCCCAAGGCTTTGTGATTGTAAAGTATAAACAAGCTGACGGTGCTTAGATTCTCTGATTACTCTAACCTGCTCAGGATCAACAAAGTACCTTTAAATTTAGACCAAGTTACTATTATCTTTTCCTGAGCTTATGAATAATTTTTTAAAATTGACTGTTTTCACATACCTAAACACATGTTAAAAAATGAATAATTCTTATTTTGATCATGCTCTAAATCAGAGCAGTAGTTTTAAATGTGGGCAAATAAGATTAGAATCAACATTTCTTATGAACAGGAAGTTCAGAAGTAGTTCAGAATTAATCATAGAAAATGGCTAAATGCTTAGATCTTTGGGCTATGTAAAGTAGAACATATATTAGGATTCTCTTGGATTTGGTAGAAAGGCATTTGTGTAAAATATATACATAATCTTCCCAAGGTAAAAGGACTCATTCAATCCTTAAGGGCAAGATTTAAAGCTAGCATTTGTCTCTGTGGTTCTCCACTGGCTCTGTTCCTTACTGGCAGCACAGCTTCTCTTGAGCATAGCTGCCATTGTGAATATTCAGTATTGTTTGTTTTGAACTGCGTTAATTTCTGGCTGGAATTTTTGGGCGGAAATCCAGAATTCCTGGAAGGCTTGGAGGCCAACAGCAATAGCAAGCATCACTTGATATCTTGTGATGCCAGCTCCAAATTTCCACCACAAGCAGTTTCTAAGAATGCTAATGAGTGTAATGAGCAATTGGTGAAAATTACCTCTTTTTCAGCTAGAGCAGCAAAATGATTTTTTTTAATGAACTGACATTATCTCAAAACTTGATCAGAAATTACACATTTTAAATGCCTAGAGATCTGCCTACACTTTTCTATTTTATTTATACATTTTATGGGCTGGTTGAGAGTGAAAAATCATCCTGAGCATGCCATTGCATTGTAAATTCTATTGCTTAGGTTTTCTGATCGCAGCTTTCCATCCCACTCAGAGATGTCACAGCCTTGAGGAATTATGGTCATTTAATCAGCACTGAGCATTTCCATGTTCAACCTTCAAGCAGTGATACCAAAACTCCTATTCACAAGTGACAGATGAATTCACTTACTCTATTGCTTTTTGTATAATGGTACCTTACAAATCACCTAAAGTTCACTTTTCTTAATAAAAAAGAGTTTATCATTCCAATGACCTTCTAGGGGCTTTCATTTTTTTTTCTGTTTTCCTTTTTTCTTTGTTTTCATTTTTTCTTTCCTGTCAGTTTATAAAAAATGATTCCATATCAGCATAAACGTGAGGATCCTGAGAGAATAACGAAGGATTAAACCTGAACGGAGATATGGTTTACAGAAAACATTTGCTCTAAAATGTTTAAAGTAGGCGGTCTGTGATCAGCCAGCTGATATGCTGCACAACTTCAGAATCTGCTTAGCTATATGGCCAATAGCAGAATAAGACATTTCCAAGAAAAGCTTCTGTCACATTATGACCTTAACTGTGCTGGGAACTAGTAAGGAACTAGCTACAATGCAAATTTCAATTCCCCTATACTATATCCCTGGTGACTTTTTTTTTTCCAAACTTCTTCATGGCTTAGTTTAATCCATTTCTGAAACAGACTAGGAAAGTGCTCCTGTTACGGAGTAAATGAATGCATCTACACTGCCATGCAAAACTAACCTTTCAAACAGGGCTGGAGGTCCATCCATGTTACACATACAATAAGGCGTGGCTCTGGTCACTGCAGAAAGATCTATGTGGTAGATCTGGAAGGAGGTTTTCTTCAGGTGCTGTTGTGCTTGGAGAATACACCAGACCTTCATTCACACCAGGGGCGGCTTATATGACTTGACCATCTCCACCTACTTTTTCTTCCCTTTGGAAGTATCATATGACCAACAGAAGCTCTGGCATTACCCAGTCTGGAGACAAATGAGGTTAACTACAGCATAAATTCTGTCTGGGTTTTTTGGACTACCTATGTGGCAGTGGATATTTATAAATCTGAATCTCAGGAGTATCCCTTGTTTTATAGCAATTGCATGATCCCGAAGCTCTCATAAAGATATATGTATGCAGTTTTCAAGTCTGTGAGGCAAGAGGAAAGGAGGATATCCATTTCCAGTAGCTATCCTGCAAAATCCATCCTCTGCTCTTGTCTCATACAGAAAAATCATAAAATTAGTTGTTAAACTAAAGACCACAATAGGCTATTCTTCGAAATATTAAAGAAGGTGGTGACCGAGCTTGCAGAACACAGGATTTTAATCAATGAAGTTTAGGAGAAATGCCATATTTAACAAATGGAAAGTAAAAAGAAATTTGTTGGAGCGTAGCATGAACTTCTGCTTGAATGGTTGAGAGGAAACGTTTTATGCAAAGAAATGTTTCATTATAAACTCTACAAATATGAAAGAAGTGCAAAACCATGCTTCAAGTGGGTGGGGTAAGAAACTTCTTGTTTTTTCTTTTATGCTTTCTGCCACTCTGGGGAAAACTAAAAAGTTTTTGTGAAAACAGAAAAAAGTCTAATAGATCAGTCATTAGTCAGAAAGGGACGATTTTTCATTTTATTTTGACTTCTTCCAGACACAGAGATTTGTTTAATGTTACAACTGAAAAAGTTCAGTGAGAAAAAAAATAGAGAGCACTTGCACACTGATTCTACCACCAATACTTGGGGAAGGGGAGGGGATTTACATATATACCTCCTTATTAACATTAATGGGATCTGTATGTGTAAATCCTAAGTTCATCAAAAAGGGAAGACTAAACCTCTTTGCATGTCATAAAAAATTCAGTGGAAGTTTTATATATACACACACATGCACTGACAATAATTTCTGTTAGGGTATATTTACCAATGCAGAGGTAGTTTGTTTTATACAGGCATAGGTAACGCTGCAAAGAAAATATATATGTGATTATAATTAAGATACTTATCTGGGCTTTAGACCAATTAAGATCAGTCTCCACTGTCATAAAAAGGAGTCCGTCTCATTTCATGTAATCTTTTAGTGCTTCAGTCACGTACTAATAGATATAATAACCTTTCCTTTCACTCACACTTCACCCTTCTTGACATTTGACATTTGAGACTGTCAGCTCTTTGGGATTTGGATATGTTTTAACACATGTAAAAGCCAATACATATGCAGTCAAATATAAAGTAATCTAAATTAATGAATCTGTGCCATTTAGGAATTTCAAGTTGTCAAATGAACCTTGAGACTATGCTTGTTGCTGTGTACCAAGACACTTTTTTAAAAAATATATCTGTATTTTGGAATTTATTTTTCTTGGAGTTTCTTCCAGAACTGGTAATTTACATATGCAGCATTTGTTTCCTCAAACTGAAACAGTGGCTCAACATGTCTTTTACACGGTCTTCAGAAGTGAATTTTCTAAAAGGGCTGTGTACCTGATTTTCACAGAAAAGGAACATGATACTTCATAGGATACTTCAAGCTGGAAAGGACCTCATGAGTTCCCTAGTCCAATCCCTTTGTGCTGGTTTTGGCTGGGATAGAGTTATTTTCTTCATAGTACCTAGGGGGGGCTATGTTTTGGATTTGTGCTGGAAACAGTGTTGGTATCACAGGGATGTTTTGGTTATTGCTGAGCAGTGCTTAGACAGAGTCAAGGCCTTTTCTGCTCCTCACACTATCACATGAGAGAGAGGGCTGGGGGTGGGCAAGAAGTTGGAGGAGACACAGCTGGGACAGCTGACCCCAGCTGAGCAAAGGGATATTTCATACCATATGTCATCATGCTCAGCATGTAAAGTTGGGGGAAGAAGAAGGAAGAGTAGGGTGTTTTGAGTTATTATTGCTTTGTCTTCCCAAGTAACTGTTGCCCATGATGGAGCCCTGCTTACCTGGAGGTGGCTGAACACCTGCCTGGTAATGGTAAATAGTGAATGAGTTCCTTGTTTTACTTTCCTTGTTTTACTTTGCTTGCGTGCACATTATTTACTTTACTGTCTTGATCTCAATCCACTAGTTTTCTCACTACTCTTCTGATTCCCTCCCCCATTCCACTGGGGGGAAGTGAGCCTGCAGCTGTGTAGTGCTTCTCACTGACTGGGGTTAAACAACAACACCTTTTGTCAAAGGATGTTCACCTATGAGACCAGACCAGGGCCCAGGGCTTTATCCAGTTGCGTCTTCAAAACCACAAAAGCTGGAGACTGCAGAGCCACTGGGCAGGCTGTCCCACTGCCTGACTGTCCTCACATTAGCAAAAATTCTTCTTGCATCTTGTCTGAACCTGTGTTATCTCAGCTTAAGTTGTCTCTCATCCTTCAACCCTGCCCTACTGTGAAAAATGTCTTCTTTATAATCCTGTCAGTCCTTGTCAATCCTTGTCAGTACTGGGGAGCTACTAGGTTGCTCCGCTGCAGCTCTCTCTCCTCCTGGCTTAACAAACCCTGGTTCCTCAGCCTATCCTCGTAGGCCAAGTGCCCCATCTCCCAGCTGTCTTGTGTTTTTTGGATGTGCTCTGGTTCATTAAGGTCAATCTTTCTTCTTTCTCTATTTTACTGCACTGGGAAAACCACACAAAAATAAAATACTGAAAGGTTTGATTTTTACTCACAGATATTACAGGCTTTCTAGGTATAGATATGGGGACAAGTTAATTCTTTGTCTCACTTTAATGAAGCTTTTAGTAAACTGAGGTCTCCTGAGGCATTTGGCATTTTGTGAATTGAAGCAGCATACCTGTGATGAGATACATTGTACTCTGTCATGAAGATTTTGCTTCAATATTTTCTTGTATTATTTTTTCAATGTAAATCAAGAGTAAGTCAAAATGAAAGGTGAAATGTGCTTTTTGTGCATATCAATAGTAACTTCTAAATAGCTTGTGTGACCAAGACTCCTGAACATGACTTCCTGTAAATATATCATCAGCAAATATTCTCAAAATATTATACTGGTCAAAATATTTTACCTATTTTTACCAGCTGACCCACTTATCTCAAATACAAGACCTTGTGTTTATGTCTTATCTTTGATCCAGGAAAAAAGTGTATGCACCTGAGCTGTATATTCTGCGCATCAGTTAGAGTTCTTGTCCAATGGAAGTTCTGTACAATAAAGATTGACAACAAGAGTTGGAAAAGTAGAAGTTGCTATATCCAAGGTTTGTTTCATATCACTCAATTCAACAGGAAACAAGCAAACAGTACATGTATAAAATTATGCACAGAAACATTGACATAGCATATGGAAATATAATAAGGAAATTTGAGTGTATGCCACGACTGCTTTCTAGCTTTCTCGAAGCCACTGCTGGAAACTTTCAAAACATCTGTACTTCTGTTTTGTAGGAGAGGTGATAATTTTAAACCTCTTTGACAGAGCTCGAACCTTTTTTTTTTTTTTGAGAACTGTAACAGAAAAGAAAAGAAAGTGAGATTCTACCACATTCTCAGTTTACAGAATAAGGTGCCAGTCTGATGAAACTCAGCAGAGAAAGGCAGCCAGCAAAAAAATTGTCTTAGTGATTCAAAGGCACCTACCTCATTTAATGACAAAAAAAATAATGGGCTAATAATAAGGCTACATAATCTTTCAGGGGGAATGTCATCATAGAATCATGCTTTTGTATTTGTATTTGGGACTGCCCCAACCCATGTGCAGGACCTTGCACTTGGCCTTGTTGAACTTCACAAGGTTTGCACAGGTCCACCTCTCAAGCCTGTCAAGGTCTCTCTGGATGACATCCCTTCCCTCCAGTGTGTCAACTCCACCACACAGTTTGGTGTCATAGGCAAACTTGCTGAGGGTGCCCTCAATCCCACTGTCCATGTGTCTCTCAAAGATATTAAATAATACCAGTCCAACACCAACCCCTGCAGAATGTCCCTCACCATTGGTCTCCACTTGGACATCAAGCCATTGACCACAACTCTCTGAGTGCCGTCATCCAGCCAATTCCTTATGCACCGAGTGGTCAATTCATTGAATCCATGTCTCTCCAATGTAAAGACAAGGATGTCGTGTGGAACAGTGTCAAATGCTTTGTACAAGGCCAGGTATAAGATGTCAGTTGCTCTTCCCTTATCTACCAATGCTGTAACCCTGTTGTAGAAGGCCATCAATTTTGTCAGGCACAATTTGCCCTGAGTGAAGCCATGTTGGCTGTCACCAATCACCTCCTTGTTTTCCATGTGTCTTAGCACAGTTTCCAGGTGCATCTGCTCCATGATCTTGCTGGGCACAGAGGTGAGATGGACTGGCTTCTAGTTCCCTGGGTCTTCCTTTTTTGCTTTGCTAAAAATGGGGGTTATGTTTCCCCTTTTCCAGTCAGATGGAACTTTAACAGACTAAGAGAGCCACCTACTACTATCAGCCATTGCCTTTTCTTAGTCGCACTGGTTGTTATACAGGGAGCAGACTATGTTGCCTCAGTTCCACCATCTCTCCTGATGTGATGACGGGTCTTTCCTCTTCAGTCTGCAGAGTGGTGAAGCGGTTCATGCAAGGACAGCTCATGCTTCAGGGAAAGCCTCTTCCTCCTGCTACTCTTTGCTGTTGCAAGCTTCCATTCTTCTGCATTATTGGTCTCCATGTCTTCTGTGCGTGCCGGTGGGGGAGTTTTTGGCTGTTCAGCCATGGGCTGTGGGTCCATTGCAGACTGTGCTCAGAACCAGCTATCTAACTGCTTCTCAGCCTCCTTGACATTACGCAGCCTTCTCACTGCCTCCTGCAGCTCAGTCACCTGCCACAGGAGATCCTCCACCCAGACACATCTTTTGCAGGCAGGTCCCAGCCTGTCCCTGCCCCAGGAGAAAGGTCTGGGCACCTCCTGCAGTCTGAGCTCTGCACCACAGCCTCTGCCTTCAGCAATTCCATCTGGGTGGAGGCATTGGTCACGGCTGGGGTAGATGGCACAGACCCCCCCAGCCAGAGCTGCAGCCTTTGCTCTCAAAGAGGTGCCCACCGTTCTGCCTTGAGGGTCAGGTAGGATGAGGGCCCTTTGCTTGTGCAGATGGTCACAGAACCATGCCCGGTTGCTGGGTTCTGTGTACCTCAAGTCTCCCACTCTGCAGTGGATGGCCCCTCCTTTTGAGGAGGCACTCTCCCTGCTCATGCTCCTGCACAGACTGCCAAGCAAGCTGCCACCCCACACCCTGCCTGTCGCCCCACACCCTGCCTGTTGCCCCGCACCCTGTTTGCCTGCTCTGTTGTTTGCCTGCCCTGGCCACTAGCACTCCCCAGGGCCACCTTTTCTAACAGTGGGTGCAGCTGATGTTACTCCTGGCCCCACCCATGCCACATCAGTCGCCCTCATGACAGCTGCCAGGTCCTGGGGAGTCTCTGCACTCTCCTGGGGTTTACCTGGCTCAGGAAACCCCCCTGTACCCCGTGATCCCCGCTCTGCTGTGGGATGTGTCTGTGCTGGAGCTGATCGCCTCTGTGAGCGAGGCTCACGAAACAGATGAGGCCTGTAAGCGTAGCAGAAGCTTGTAAACTCAAAATGAGATTTATTCTGATCAAAATTGCTTAGCATTCTGACAAACGTAAGTAAACTACTGGTTCATAATGTCAAATGAAACTAATACTACACAGCCAACCTAAGAATTCTGAAGCTTCAGAATGATGACCCAAAATGCACAATCACTCACCTAATAAGTCAAGGGCTCTCAACCCCTAGGGGTTACCTTGGGAGACATCCTGACTGAAGGGGACAGTCCCCAACTGCAGATCCAGTGCTCTAGGACTGACTCAATTTGGTCTCCAGTGGGACTTCGTTTATACCTTAGTCAAATCTGTACTCACATATGGCCAAGTCAGTTCTTACTGGCTGAAGGCCCCAACTTCTGGCAACTGTGTACGTGACAACAGTTACCATAAAGGTGCAAAAATAAGGGCGCAAAAAACATCATCAGCCGTTACGTTTCAATGGTCAGAAAGCCTTGGTCTTTATCAGGGTGGGTGTACCAGCCACAGGGAAACAAATATATTTTCTCTTATTTAAAGCTTTGTAGTTATGACTTAATTTACATTATGGTCTGTTTTATAAACACTAGGTGAAATCAACAACCACGTTATAACGAGATTATGTTGACTTCACATCGTAAAACCAAGTCACATGATTAACCTTGCATAACATTCCTTGAAATATGTTAAATCCATGTGAGACTGATAAAAACAATGCCAGAAACAAAAATCTGAAATGTTAAGGATTTGATTGAACTCCTGAATTCCAAGGGATTTCACGTGCATTTGATCAGCAAAAGTATTAGCAAAGCTAGAATTTGCTTCAGCTAAAGGTAACTCTATGTCAGTTTTTGTATCAACTCTGCCTGTCCGAAGGTTAGGATCAATTGTGCTAGTTTAAAGGAACATAAATTTAGCATAAGGTTTCCATTTGCACCAGCATTTGTGAATAAGCTCAACATTCGGTAGCACAGAGAGGTCTGAGAGCTTCTGCAAATCTCTCTTAATAGAAAGGTAATGACGTAAAATTCCACAAGTCCAAAAGACTGTAACAAAAATTATGCATTTCTTCCAAATCATTCTTATTAGATTCTTCTCACTCAGTACAGTAGGTATAGAGCAATCAAATTTTCTTAAGCTTTTCTCCACATTTGGATATATTAGTTTATACACAGAAACATTATATAGATATATGTATTTCTGTAACTCCAGAATATAGTTTAAAAAACCCCATGGTTCCCAAAATTAAGCCATGAGTTACCCAACATTTTCTGCCTTGAAATTATCCTCAGACACTAGTGCTTACTACAAGTGATTTGCTCCTTTCTGGAATATATAAAGTCACATCAGGAAAAAATAAGGCAAGACAAAGTATCCTGATTTTGACATGTGACAAAAGAAATACCCCTAAAGGGCTACTGAACTGGCACTTAGACCCGATCTAGTTTGCCTTATTTTTTGTTGTCAGACAGTCAAAAAATCATGGAGAAGAAAAGTGTAAAGATCAAGATATTCGATTTACGTAGATGTTGATTTATTCCAGTAAATACCCCCTTGACAAGAAGGTCAAACAAAACATTTTCATGTTCTTTACATCTGTCTGCAAATTTTACTTAGCCTATGTCTCCTTATCACTCTTTTCTTTGTGTCAAACTAATTTGAATGTCTTAATTCTTACTTAAGTAACAGTTACTAGGTTATGTAAGCTTTTTTCTTCCTTTGTAAGGTTATATCAGCATTTGTGGGTGAAACATGACACATTTTTCTTTAGGAATGGATCACGTATTTCCTTTTTTTGCCCTCTTCTTCCTCCATATATTTCTTCCTAACCTTTCCCACTATCTCAGACACTCCCACTGTTTATTGTAGTCTCCTCAGGCCTTAATTTACTTTGCTTGGCCGTGAAACCATTGGTTTATTGATTTCAATATTATTTTTCTAAGAAACTTTTGCCTAAGTGCTAACTATTCTCTTGAAAATAAATATTTCACAAGGCAGTTCACTGAGGGAACATAATGCTACTGACCAAATGAATTGCTTGGTGAAATTATATTGTTTCTATTGAGAGTCCAGTAGATTAACCTCTGATCTTTCCAATATTTAATAGTTAAAACCATTGGGATAAGCAGTGCCCTTTTGATTCTTTTAACAGTTCTTTCATGCAAGCACTTTTCCTTAGTGATTTTAGTTTCAATTACAAGATTCTGGATTTCAATCCTCTCATTTCATCTAGGAACTCTCACTTTCTGGAAGCAACTAGTATTGTCATTAAACAAACCTTAAGCTAACTTTCCTTAACAGGATTTTATATGCATATTTTGATTTTAACAGATGAATTTTGTGTCTGCCTTTTAAGAAAGTCAGACACAATTGATGATTTAGTCCATATTGGTTGATCATTTACGTTAAACCTGTTTTATATCCATATAGTACTGGAAAATGTCAGGCTGTTTAAGGTGTTTCTTCAAGTACCTTTGTCATGCTGAGACCTTCACTGCAGAATTCTGGAGCTTCAGATCTACATGAACTTGATAATCAGTTTCAAAAAACAGTAAAAAAAGTCTGTAGACATAAAGGGATAAAATTTTATTATCCTTCTGTAAGAGTATAAGTAACTATCTTTCTAGTATTTTGCAAAATAATATTTGACAGCCAGTACATACTAGGTAGTCAGTTGATGAATAAACCAGTTCAGCTGTCTATTTGTGGCCAAACCAAACACAAACGCCTTTTTGAAACACAGATACGTTCTGAACATTTCATTGATTTATGATGTATGATTATGAGTTTTTCATTCATGCATGTTAATGAACAAAACAAAGATGGTTTATTCTTTCAACCTGTGGAAGTGTTAATCCACCACAGTATTTCTCCAGGCACAAGCCTGCAGACAAGTAGCATTCCGTCCACTGGTGGAAGGATTGATAAGAATGACTGGAGTGAGGGCTTGATAAGATTGCTAGTAATCTATTAATCACAACATTGCTACCTAAAGCTAAAGGATCAAGGAACTTCTCGTGGAAGCTAATCTTGTGATTGCCCAAATGAACTCTAGGGAAGGGTAACCACAGACATTTTTTAAATTCCACAGGTATAAGATGTTAGGAGATGGTGTATCCTCCAACAGATGTGCAGCAACAAAGGTCTTTTGACATGCATTTGGGTATTGGAAACCTATTCAAGATTTGCTATAACATTATTTTTCTAATATCACGTGTGTTATTTTAACACAGAAAGTGAAGGTTGAGGTGACGAAAATCTGTCCCCTCAGGGTAATGTTGCATATTTGGTAAGGAATTTCTGTTGAAACATCAAACACATTTTAGAGGAAAAAAAATGGTTATTTTGACTCCACTAGAATACCTTGCATGTTTCCTGAAAACTAATGTTGTAAATTATTTCTAATAAATAAAGCACTTAGATGAAATTACATTACTGCAAAAAAAAATCTAAGGAGTACAGATGAGACAATCTTATTATAGTAAAGGAGTAAAAACAATTTCACTGCTCTATCACAAAACTCTTGTCACAGTTGAACCCTAATGTATGCTCCCTTTAATCAACAATATTACAAAAGCAACAGTTACATAGGAGACATTCAAAGTCATTCCTTGATATTATTTGACTCAGTGCAATGCTTTCAAATGACAACACAACTAATTATCTCTACAGTATTAAATGTTTTATTTTTTGATAAACTTTTGGAAGCCCAAGGAAATAACACTGACCAAAATGACTGATACACCTGAACTTTCTTGTTTCATAGTTAATTGGTTTTCAAAATAACAACCCTGTAGTAACATCTAATATAAGATATACAATGCTACATGCTACACAACATTTCAGGATTCTTTACACAAAGGTTAGCTCACTTAGATAAAAGGAAAAAGGAGGGGGGAAAAAAAGAAAAGTCTCAAAGCCTCAGGTTAGGACACTTGGACTATAGACTAACGTTTGAAATAATTTAGTATTTAATTCATCCCTTCTTACTTCTAATGTAGACACATTCCTTAACAAACTTTTGGTTGACAGGAAAACTTTCATGTCCAATCACTAACAGAATTACAGATGCTCTACGTAAATATTGAAATTTCATGGTACTTTGTGTTGGACATGTACCTTTCCCTATCCTGTACTACGGTTGAGCATATCAGATGTCTGCTGCCTTTATATCTTAAAGATGGATGCCTTCCATCATGTTCCTTTTATTTTATTTATGACTTACCCTTGTTGATGTAGCACAAACTAACCTTTCACATCGTTTTGGCATGCCTGGTGTTTTCTGTTTATCACTGGAGCATAAGAAATAAAAGGTACTATATATGTTAAACAGTTGTAAAAGGACCTAGCTGAGGTCCAGTTTGAATACCAACTGGCCATTTAGGTTAATATAGTGCACAGGAGTCCATAATCTTAATCTTAGAGGTTTTGGCTATGTTAAATACATCTGAACCAATGAATCCCTGTATCTGAACTGAACTCATATGAATAATGAATCTGGATATCAGTGTTGCTAGTACTGACTGCAACACTCAGTCATGCAGACAATGACTACTGTAGATTAGAAAAAGTTACTGATCTTTGTCTCCATCTTCCTTTTTTTTTTTCTTTTTTTTTCTTTCAGCATGAAAATGCTACTCAGAGATGAAATTGCCATTTCCTTTCTTTGCAATAGCTTTTTAAATTGAACAATATTAAAATAGTGTGTTTCAGAGAAAGAACACATGCACAAGTAGGACAATAAACCAATAATTTCATCACATAGCTGGATAGAGTTCTGTAGCAAAATTGACAAAATAATGCTTCCTCAAATGTATGTGCTAGCCCTCAGGGTCTTGGTTGTACAATGAGCAAAATTTAACCTTGACAAGCAGAACTATATTGTACACATATGTAATGCACTAGAAGTGAAACAGCAGAGCAACAGCTCTAATACATGCTGCAGGGCAACATCCAACAATGAGAATGGAATTGCTCTGTGTCTGGAATTTCAGGGAAATCAAATAACTTTCTGTTATGTGACTGTGAAAATCTCATCATTTCTGTTGTTTCCCACTCTGTTCCTTGCACATATTTTATTAAAAATTATTTAAATTCATCCTGGAGTAGCCTCAAGCCATTTAGGCTCTAGACCCAGATAGAATACTATTGACAGTTCAGTACAGTACTCTTATAATGTAAAGTAGATTAGAATATGGTGCTATTGCATCACTGGGCATTCTTAGTGTTGCCTTTCCTTCTTTTTCTTTCCTATATATTCTATACCTTCATTTAAATGCTAAGCTACTCCTGCAAGTGGGTTATGTAGAAGAAACAGTCAAAACGAAGAACAATTAAATTTCATGCAAGACTAATACTTGGGCAATCTTCATTAGAATGCAGATAGCACTCAGTTGACTAGGTTTTTGGACGGCATGTTCTAAATATAATTTAAGATTTCCTCTTGGAGCAATTATTTTTAAACTCTGTGATTACAGGCACAGAACTGTAAAATGTAGCAAAGGAAACAAACTTCCTTCAAAGCATATGTTTAAGATTGCTGCTATTTACTTTTTGCATTGTGAGAGATTTCTGTCAGATCTATATATGATGACATTGCTCTACAAGGATAATGTCCTATATGTAAGATGAAAGACAATAGGGAGACAATGAAGAAAGAATCGTAGAACAGTTTGGGTTGGAAAGGACTTTTAAAGGTCATGTAGTCCAACCCCCCCTGCAATAAGCAGGGAAATCTTCAGCCAGATCAGGTTGCTCAGAACCCCATCCAACCTGACCTTCAGTGTTTCCAGGGATGAAGCACCCACAACTTCTCTGGGAAATCTGTTCCAGTGTTCCACCACCCTCATCATAAAAAAAATTATTTTTTCTATCTAGTCTGAATCTACCCTCTTTTAGTTTAAAACCATTACCCCTTGTCCTATACCAAAAAGCCCTTCTAAAAGATCTGTCCCCAAAGGGTGAGAGAAATGGTACAGAGTAGTATATCAAAGAAGCTCCTTTCAAGTGCTATTTTGTTTAGTCCAGTTTCACACTGTTGCATTTAATGTGAGTGGAGAGTAAGTCACACCTGTCAACTTTACATGCATGACTGTCCTGGTTTTGGCTGGGTCAGTTAACTTTCTTCATAGTAGCTAGTAAGAGGCTGTGTTTTGGATTTGTGCTGAGGAGAAGGTCGATAACACCCTGATGTTTATAGTTGCTTCCAGGACAGTCAAGGACTTTTCAGCATCTTTGCTGTGCCAGTGTCTGCAGGTGCAGGAGAAGCTGGGAGGGAGCACAGCCCCAATTAATAGTTTAGGATTAGACCTAGGTTTAGTATTGAGATGCAAATTGGTCAATGGTATATTCCATATCATGCACATCATACTCGATATATAGATGAAGATCTGTCCAGAAGTTGTCTCTTGTTTTGGGGTAACCCACCTCTCTCTCTAGGTCGTCTCACTCTCTCAGGCAGCTCTCAGTTTCTCAGATGCTCGGGCTCTTGTCTATTCTGGGATTGCGGTTTCATGACTCTCCCTGCACCAGGATCTTTAGCCGGGAAAAGGCTTAGCCTTGGTCACTGGGTGGTGAGCAGTTTTATGTGTATCACTCTTTTGCATATTCGTAAATTTGTATGTAATACTATTCTTATTATAATTATAATTATTATTATTACCATTATTATTTTCAATTTTATTTTACTTTAATTATTAAATTGTCCTTATATCAATCTATGAGTCTCTTTTCCCTTTACCCTTTTAATTCCCTCGTCCAACCCTGGGAGTGGGGTGGGGAGGTGAGCGAGCGGCCGTGTGTCATTTATCCTAGCTGAGTGTATTAAAATCACAAAAGCTGAGTGGGTCAAAACCACAATCAGAACAAAAATATGTAACTGGATCTGAAAATTTTCAGCTGCAAGGTGATGAATTCTTCTGTTTTTCCTTTACCTACCTTTGTACTAAATATCAAGCATAATAACTGAAAAAAAAAAAGCCACCTGCTTCTCTGTGTTGGCACGTGTAGTGCAGCAGGGGAGGACTGTTCTGGGGTTCTGACTTCCTGGAAAACAGAAATCCAGAGTTCCAAATTATTTTAATTGACCCCACATTATTAATGCTAATGGGTTCCTGAATACTTAAGTATTCAGAAATAAAAATTCATTCTTTGATGCTCATTTGGAACATGATCACTTGATCTAATGTCAACCTATATGGCTGTTAGTCTCTATGAACTAAATTCAACACAGCACATGTAGGTCAACAGACAAAACTGCCTTTGAAATCAATAGCAGAAATAAATTACTCGGTATAGCATGTCAGTCTGCATTTGATTTGCTGATACATGATTACACTGAACTTTTAGCTTCATTTACTTGTATTGATTGTTACTGTGAAATGCTTACTAATTGCACATCAGATTTTTAAAGGTCCCTAATTGCTTACTTTGCACTATTGTTAAATTCCATATATTGACTATCTATCTACAAACCTCATTCTAGGGAGTTACACCTCTATGCCATGCCTGGTTTCTGTAATATGATGGGCCAATATCATTTGCTCTGTGAAAGCAGAGTTTAGAATTGCAGTTGGAGGGATGGAGGAAAAGAAAAGCTAGCTCCATTTTCAGGGCTCGAATGTTTCAGGTAAGAGCAAAGGTTTTGTTTTTTTTAAGAACGTGGAATCCGAAACAAATTCAAACACTACATAGTCCAAGCAGTTTGTGTCTCAGGTCTGAGTTAAGGAAAGGTTTGCCACTATGTCTAATACTTCAATAGCTAACCTATATTTAAGTGCTGATGTCTTAGAGCAGAAACAAAAACTCACTCAGATCCCTTATATCCTAACCTATGCTAGAACTCTGGGAAGTGGGAGATATCCACTCTCAGGGGACTCAGGGAGGAAAATTCCTCTGGTTATAGAACTACTGTGTGAGAGTCAGATCCTGTCATCAGCATTCAGTGGCAGTAGTTGTGAGGCTCCAAATTCAGTGGCAGATATGTGAGTTGGGTTTGCTCATACAATCATTAAGAAATTTAGATGGAATTCCACCCACCATCTAGAGCCTAGTCAGGCCTAGCAGAAAGAATTGTCTGGTTATGTCAAAATTGCTCAGACCTCCAGGAATTAAATAAAATTGGGAAGTGGATATTGTAGAGGTTTTGTATTCTGTATTCTTTTTAATGGCAATTTATATGTATTGCAATTTAATTTCCATTTTAGGTATCCAAATTTCTCTCATGGTATTGCTACTTGTGTTTGAACTGAGACCATTATTTACAAACAGGAGCAAAATATATAGAAAGATGTAATTTACGTGCCCAGTGTATTTATGGATGTTCTCTTTGGAAAGTGTTTTTACTTCAACTTGGTTTGTGCCCAGTCTTTCAAGCAATATTCCACTCAAATGGAAGGAGGCTTGTGAGAATTGTGAGTGAGAATAAAATGACAATGAGAAAGAGCCAGTAAAATTACTGGAAATTTATGTGACCAATTTCAAATCTGGAAACAAAGCTTGGACCTTAGCTGGTTCTTATTTTATTCAAATCACTTTGATAATCCCTGCAAAAATATAAATCACATGTTTTAAATACCTGGAGTTTCGTCTGCCTTGCTAATGTGCTCTATCTGGAGACTGTTAAATCATTCTGCAACAATATTGTCTTGGGTAACTTTGTGAGCAATGTGAGTTTCAAAAGGTCTGGTGGTCAAGACTGTCTGAAAGGTGTCCAATAACCACAGAAATGAGATCTAATTGAGGAAAACACTGGAGTAATGTGTTAAATCTGCCAGGCTTCCCATTATAACATCAAGTAAAAAAATCTCCCTTGGGCATTACTTGGCATAAAAGCTCACAGGTCTGAGGGAACATAAAACATCCAAATGCTCAACATTTTTTGAATCACAAAAATATACAGAAAATAAGTCTCTTCCTTCTCTGAAAATTTAAAATGAGATTAATTTATTAAAAATAACATTTTGGTAGTAAATAGTCCTAGCCAGCTGAAGTTCTGGTCTTGTTGAGGTGAGGTAAGAAGTTAGATCAGAAGTGATGAGGAAAGTCTGACATTTCAGTTCAGAATTATTGAATATTTGAAGATACATGCTATCTGTTTATGCCTGTATAACTAACCTCTCCAATGGCTTTTTGCTTGCACAATCTCTTGTTCTGGGAGCAGAAACATATCAGGAAGAAGAGTGACGTAACAACCATTAGGTCCCTTCTCTGCTATGCACCTTAGTTGTAGACAACTGGTTCTGCAATGTGTCCTTGCTCTCCAGCCAGAAGTGGTGGGTTGGTCTGGTCCTCTGCCCAGGTCTTCAGGTGGAAAGTGGTCGTGTCCTCTCTTGCCTCTGAAATGTGCCAAACACTGCGGTGGGGTGGCAAACAATCCTCATGGTCTGAGTGGTACTGCTTTTAAAACCTTTAGCTGCTTCATGGGCTACATTGCTACAGAAATGACTAATGACACAGTTGGCTATTGAGAAAGCACAGAGGGCGATATATTGCACCTACTGCAACAAGCTGAAGTATAAACCACAAACCACAAGTCATGTTCATCATTTATAAACAGGTGAATATTTTTCTGACAGATTCAAAGACAGTCATAAAGGAGGAAGGAGTGACCAGATGACAAGCTCCTCTATGCTCAGTCAAGAGTAATCTGGACTGTAAGCAAAAAATAGAGTAGAATTAATTTCCCCCCCGTCCCCTCCTTGAAACTGGAGAAATACTTGGCTTCTTCTTGCTACTAATGTGTAACTGTGAACAATTGGTTCCAAGCCAGTTCTGGGAAAAGAATTGCTGAAAGAAAGCTTTCCCATAGGCTGTCTCTCTTACAGGGCCGCAAGTAGAAAATGTTGTAAATTTTATGAGAAAATTTATTGTGGTGATTCATACTCCAAATGTGAATGCCTATGTATTGAAGAGGGTCTTTAGGTACTTATCCACTGCATGAGAAGAGGAGGCTTGATTCCCAGCCACCCTGATCTTGCATCTATCCTCCTGAACAAGGTGTGAGGCAGTTACCTAAGTGGGAAGTGTGCCAACAGTCCTCGCCACCTGCCACAACAAGATGTTGTAACTCCAAGCAGCTCTAAGTCTTCTCTAACTTATATTAACAGACAAATCAGCACTTTACAATGTGGGAAATTGAGAAATGTATTTTTGCTGAAGCTGAAAAAGAGGGTTAGTTCTCCAAATCTCTGTATTGTTCACAATTCTCTACAAATTCTAGAGGTGAGGAACTTGATGTAACTAAAGGGAAGCATTGCTAATATCAAATGCATTGCTACAATCTCCTTTGAAACATTTTTTTCTAATCAGATTTCTGATTCCCTGTGCTCAAACTCATTTTGGAATTATTAAGGAAAAGGATAGTGAAAGATATAAAAGCAGAAAAAAAGCACTCAGCAGAGGCTAAAGGATGGGAGATTTATGCATATAACTAGACACAGCCGGAATCAGAGAAACACAAATGATTTACAAAATCTATTCAAGTACAAGAAGAAAAGGATATAAAATATCCATGGAGACATTTATGGGAAAAATCAGAAAAACACTGTCAGAGAGTTTTGGCTACGAGAGTCACCACATAGGAGAAGTGGGAGCAAGAATGCCAATGGCTTTTAAAATAAGATTTGAACAGGATTGCAGGTTATGATTTTTCCAAACAACAGCCAAAAACCTCCTATGATTCTGGATATTTTTTGTGAAAACATACTGGAGTACAAAAGAATTTAAGAAACCCTACTACTTATTTGAAATATTAATAGAAAGTGAGAACTGATCTCCACTTCACACGATAACCAGGAGTAGGATCTTCTAGAAGTGAAATGACAAAAAATACAAGTCCCTAAGCAAGACTGCCCTTCAGTAAAAGTTATGAGGATGACACAGTTGTAGTAAACTTCAAAATGCAGCACTGGGCAACTTTGGCCTCCTAGAGGCAATGGAAGAAGCAACTTTCCCAGACAAGGCCACTCGAGCAGGATGAGCAGCCATTTCCTCTTCACGTCAGCACTGTGCTCCCTTCAAAGCCTCTGCTGATATCCACTGTAACCACGCAAATTCAAGAACTCTCAAATCAAGGTTGATCCCTTACTATTCAGTCTGCTGGCAGTCAGCACAGGTTGTATGTACTGCAAACTCACATTTTGCACTTTTTTACCTTCTGAAAGAGATATAAGTCAGTGTTTTGAGCAGCATTCAATGCAACTAACTGATCTTGAACACCCAGTAGGGATGTTTGAAGTGAATAATTGCAAACATTGCTGCTTGAAAACTTTCAAATATATTTTTAGGTAGGTTATATACTTTAAATAACACTGAATATATTCACAACAAACTCCTGAGCTTCCTGTTTTTCTTCTTTTCTTTCCTTCTTCTATTCACCAATTCCCGTTCACAAAAGAAAAAGCAGAGAAAAGAAAGGATGACCAACAAAAATAAAGTTAAAATAAAGGAAAACTATCAAATAAAAAAGGAAATGTCTTAAAAAATCACAGCAGATTAATTCAAATATTCACAAAAAATTAATGAGAGCACATTGAGAACATGAAAAAATCTTTGTTATATTCTTTATGTTTTAGTGAGTTTTTAGGAAAGTCTAAAACAAAAAACAAGCAGAAATAATGTCTATCTTGTTGCTAAAATATAAATATCTGTACAAGTGCCTAAAACATTTTAACTGTTAGGCAAATCAAGCATTATTTTCCAAGGTAAGGTTATTATAGTCTTCCAGAAGTGCATCTCACTCCCTGATATAAGAAATACCCAGATTGTTTTGAAATCCAACCAAAAGAGGGAAGACAGCAATGAACTAAATGAGAATGACTTGACTACAAATAAGTATTTCCTAAACCATGGGGCTATCACATTTCACAGTTAGAGGAGTAGCTCTTTTTTTTCCTGGTGCTTTGGAATACAAACCTTTATGTGTAGATCTGTTGTTTTGTTTTTCACAAATGTTTTTAAAAATACTTACAGGACCAAATTCTACTACATTTCTTTCTGTCCCTTTCCTCTTTCCCTATTTTTCCATTATTTTTTAATCAAAGGGACAGGACTGGTTGTTAATAAAGGTAGAATTTGGGGCTTACTTTGTACTTCTAAACACGTCTCATCTCCCTGAGACCAGATCTAATGTATTCCCTTGTTGAATTTGGAATAGAGCCATGGAAACTGAACAGCTTACTTAAGTGTTAAAGAGTTGCCATCTCATTCAAGTCATGAACTCTGAGTTCAGTGTATGCATCATAACTGCAAGATTCAGCCCTTACGAACCCACACTACTCTGGAGCAGATAGTAGACCTAAAAAAAAAAAAGTGTGTCAAAAAAAATTATTTGTTTAGTAATTAGTATATTAAACCACTCTCATACTGCACAATTAATTGGTCTACTTTCAGTTGAATCCCCATAACCTTGGAAATCTGGAAAGCTGAAAATCTATAAGAAATCTCATTTTACTTTAAATTTATTAAAAATATCTCTTGCCCTACACATCTTTAAAAATTAAAATAAGTGCAATTTGTATACTTAAAAAAAAAGTTAAATTTGAGTGAAATGTACCATGTTTTTCAATTGCTTTCAATTACCATTAAACCTTTTTAAGAGCAATTTGCATAATGTTTCATAAACATGTAGGGAGATTAACCTTTTTAGTTAATTTATTCATTAGCAGTAAAAATTCAAAGCACCTCTTATGAGAAAATAATGTCTTGCTGTTAAATTACATGGAAACAAAGCAATTGGGACATAGTTGCCTAAGTTCTCCCTGTGTCAGAGCACAAAATAATGGAGAGAATAAAGCTTCTCCTGTTAGCAGAGTGTTGATTAAATTGCCTGTTTGTGAACAATTAGCCATATTACAGAAAGATTAGGTGAAGTATTAATTAGAGATGGGTTAGAAGAGTCCTGCCTGGAGCAGGTACCTTCAAATATGGGGGGGGAAGGATGAAAAAGGAGGAGAAAAGACAGAGGGTTTGACTCTTTCCTACCTTAAATCTCTTACAATCTTTTATGTTATGTCAACGGAAAATATGGCAATTTAATATTGTTTTTCTGACCCTTTGTGGTCTCTTCACTTGTCTGTAACTGGCTGCTTGAGATAGAAAGGAGTGGCCACATTCCTTTGCCCCCAGTGTGGTTTTCATCCTCCATCCTCCATTTTAACCCTGACTGAATGAATTCTTCAAATGTTTCATCATTGTCCATATGTGGGAATGAAAAACAGTGATTGAAGTTTGTACAATTGTTTAGTATTTTATTAGGCAGATTCTTAAGGCATTTTCTGCAACAAGCAATTAAACTCTTCCTGTGAGCTAGAACTGAATCATTTTCAGATTGACCTTACAGAATTGGCAGGTTTATCACTTTGGTTAAGATTATACAGCTTTTGGTGACACAGGCAAGAACAGCATGTAGAGGGCAGCTGCTTAGCTGATGAAGATAAAGCTTGAATGGGTTATATGTGATAATGCTATCTGTTGTTTTCACAGTGTATCCAAACCAAATATACAATTACGATAATATTTATCTTCTTCACTCGGGTATGTAAGTGTGAATATTTTGATTGAGACATCTGTTATATAGCTATATTAAAGCTATAATAACTTCAATATTTTTTAATTTCAGACCAGTAAAGCTGACATCTTTGCACTCTCCTGTATCTTTATATGGGTTTACATCTGGAAGAGATATACTGATCAAGATTTCAAAGTTAAGGAAATTCCACACACCCTTCTGGTGACTCAGATTAGGCAGATTATACAGGTGGCATAAGAATGTAGAAATCTCTAAGTGGACGAGTACGCAGAAGTATTAAATTACCTTATAGCAATTATTGTTCATGATCCTCTTGCACTGCTGTCATGTACTGCTAATGGAATGTGGTTGACTTAACCAATGTAAGTCAACCACAGAAGTTGCAACAATCTCAAAACAGTCTCTGGAAAGAGCTCATAAAAATAAATAAATAGATACTCTACAGAAATTTAAAACAGATTAAATGTTCAAGGATGTTTCTTTAGCTTTTAAAACATTTACCAGTTATTTAGTTGTTAAAAAGCTCTCTTCTCTTCCAACAAATAAGGCCAACAACCCAGAAAAAAAAAAAAACCCTTGAAAATGAAATGTATTCATAAATAGGGGGCTCTAAAAGCCTAGGGAAAAGCAGTGTATTTTTCTTAGAAGATTCCCATGTGAATTTAACACTACATTAGCCAGAATATTTTTTAACATATGTTACTAACCATTAAAATTGGCTTTTGAATAAATAAAATTTCTAGTACAAACAGAAGAATCCTGGACTCTGTCTATATTTATGATCAAATAAGTATCTCACAGTAAAAAACTCTTGTTGCAGTTATTGGAAAGTAGATTCAAATCACAGATGGGCATCAGCTTGAAACCTCTTTAGTGTTTATGCTTTCTCAATCAGTTCAGTTTTGTGCCCATTCAAGCCACTATCTGAACTCCCACTAATGATTTTCCAAACAAGCAAACAAACAAGACACTTCTCATTCTGTACATGCCCTTGTTTGAACTTTTCCTAGCATTTTCATTTGACATAAGAAAGATCATGTTGTTGCTGTTGACTACATATCATTAACAACAATCAAGCTAGGTTGAATAGGAGGATATTTATTCCTTTTTCTTGTTGGCATTTCAGATGCCTCTTTGCCTCCCTGTCTTTGATAATGACATACAAGGTACTCAGCTCATGGACAGGAAGCAGGATGGGGTTTTGGTAATAGAATCACTAATCACATCTGGTCACACTCATGCTCCCTGTACACATTACCAAAGCATGTCCTGAAAGAATGACAGCCCCAAACAATGCTAGAGAAGCATGCAAGTTCAGGGATTGACACAGCTAAATAGAAACACACTTGAAAAAACAGGCATTTGTATCTTTGATAGATAACACATTCTATGAATATCAGAGACCCGCTCTGTGACTAAGAATCAGCAACCAATAATCCTAAAACCAGAAATAATCTGCCATATCTGTGCATAGAATGGTAATGTAGCATGTGCTTACTATGAAACTACCAATCCCTTCACATACACACCTACAAAGTTTCTCAGACACCCTCTCTTGACTAAACGGATGTTTCACTGGATGTTTTCACCAAGTAGTTAATCTGTGTTCTTTCTATATTTGTATCAGACATATCATTCCCTGCAAAGTGCCATGAAGTAGCTGAAGCAAACACCTCAAATGTGATAAATTTCAATTATATGAACCCTGAATCTTGAATGTAGTAATGTTTTTGTATAAAGATTACTTCAGGAATTCTTTGCTTTGACTTTCGTCAAGAAGACAGGTTGTAAGATCATAAAATGTTGAAGTCAGCATCAGGCAGGGTTCTAATCTTCCTGACAGGATCCTAGGTACAATTGTTTTGTCAAAACCCTCTAAGGAGCAATTAATATTGTAATTGTGGTGTTTTGTTCTTTTTACGGGAAGCGAACTGAAGTCAAATGGAAAGCAAATCTCACTCTGGTTAATAAAAGGGTTAAATACCATGTCAAATGGCAGAATATTGGCTTAACACACTGAGTGACAAAACAGAAAACTATTTTAATTTTGAAGCGCCAGTCCTGAACAATTGCATATCCACCTTGGCAGGAAAAGATCCTCTTAATGTCTCCTCTTGGAGTAGCTTCCATTATTCTCCATCCGTTAAGCATAAATTGTAGGAAATTAGACATGTTTCAATGGTCATAAGCTCGCTTCCCCCTTACAGCAAGTATGGTATGAAGTGTTTAAATGTAATGTAAACTAGTACCTATTTAATCCAGTGGCAATTTATAAGCATTGTAATGCATCTGTTTATTTCAATGCCCAATTCCAAATGCAGACGCCTCCTGTTCCTTGTGGAAAACACAAAGTCAAATGTAAGTTTCGGCAGGAAAAAACAGTGTTCAACCGAAGAGGTGGTGTTCAACTCTTAACAGGCAGTACTGAGCAAACTTGATGGAAATACAAGAAATGTTATGCTCTTGCTATCATAGATGAAATGGGTGAATCAGTTATTTTTTAAAACAACTTTATTTTGTCAGAACACATTAACTTACTAAATTTTTGTTCAAAACAAGATGATTGTGTCTTATGTACCACATAATAGCTTACAGTTCTGTGGCCTTTGCTCTCACAGAGCATATGAAAAATTAAGATTCAGTCTCTTTACTGCCTAAATAAACCCAGAACCTGGACAGGAGTCTCTGTCCTATGTTCCGAAGTGCTCTCTAACTCCTTAGTTATGCTGGATTGGCATTGTACCCATTGGAGTTGCTCCATGAAATATAAATAGATATTCATTATTAAACATGCATAAGGGAAATTAATTAAAACTGTCCTTTATATCTTTGATGAGCTTTCCTGTCACTGGACAACAGAGCAATTACTAATCATGCTGTCCTACAAGTTATCTTCAACAGGAAGTTCTCAGAGAGCCTGATTTTTGCTGTAACCTGGTGATACGGAATGTGCATTACTCTTGTCAGTAAAAGCTCAAACAAGCACAGGTAGGACTTCAACCCACACCTCCACTGAGTTTTGTAACTAATAGTTGATGTGGACTACCATTTTTTATGCATCTGGGGAAAAGGCTGGTGCAGGCACCTGACCTGTGAATGAAGGGCTGGGAGAGGCACTTAACCCCTTTTCAGTGGAGTGGTAGAAACTCTTTTCCATACCCCACTTTCATAAGGTTAGAAAGTGGAAGGACTCCATTTTTACGTGCCTAATTCTCCTCAGAGGCAACACACAGCTATGCTGCTATTTTCGAATCACAAAGACTACTGGATGAAATGGCTTCTTGCCTTGACATGACTAAATGGCTAACTAGCAATTAGTTTAGATTTTACAGTTGCATCTGTTTTGTTCTCAGTTGATTAGGTAGCTTTGGAAATAAATATAAATATGAAAGCTTAAAATTTCTTGAATGTTTAGCATAATTAAGTCCTTAGAAAACTTGTTGTGTGATTCACTGCTTATTCTTTGTTAAATCTTTTACTTGTCACATGAAGTTCTTATTTTTTGTATGTTATACTTGCAAACATAAGCACACAGTTCAGGTGCCCACAGAGATGCTGCTTATAGTTGTTTGTTAATGGCACACAGATATAGATGAGTGGCAGGACAGTCTAACTGTCTGCATCATCTCCTTTCAGAGTATTTATGAATAATCTACATTTTGGTCTATGAAGGCTGGAGCATGGAAGCAGAAGCAAAAAGCACAAATAACCCCCCACTGGGAAGTGTAAGGTGATGACCTTGGTGTGCTGCAGCACGTGGCACATTCAGGGAGTCTGCATATTTATCAGACCTACAGTTGAAAGGCTGTTCAAATTTCTCTCTCCTTCTTGTCTCCTCTCTCCTTCCTTTTTTCCTTCCTCCTGTTCTTTCCTATTTTCTCACTCCCTTTCTCTTCCCCTTCTCTCTTCCGCTCCCACCCTCTTTCCCTCCCTCCATCACACCCTTCTGTCCTTCCATCCCCCATAAACCTCTGAATTGTCCAGATACGCAACCACCAGGTTTTCAGTGTGAGACTTAAAGGAAAAACATGAGTAGCCGCTTACCTTAAGGATTTGAAAAGGATTGGAGAACGCCATGTACCTAGCAGCAGACAGCTTAGAAGTTTAAGGTTTTAGTAAAAGGATTTATTCCTGACAGAATTTGGATAGACCTGTTTGTTTGTCTGAATTTTCTAAATAGTTGTATATCTAGAGGGTGCATTTGGATCATGGACACCTATCTTATTATATGGTAATCATTGTTTCTTGGTGATAGTGTTTTATTTTACTGTGTCTTCTCTGTGTGTAGTTCTTGGATTTTTAACAGATGCTGTGAAATAGGATGTGTGTATGTGTGTGCATGCATATGCGTGCATGTGTGTATTTTGCTCTGGCTTTGTAGCAGCTCTGAGTAAATTCACCTCTAAGGATTTCTAAAGTGATTTAACATTCCACTTCCTACAATAACAGCATATTTCAATGGGAACACTTAATTATTCTAAAGGTTTATTTGGTTTCATACTCTCTTTATCTGTCATGTAGCTATTCTATGCTTCTTCCACTTATATGAATTTAGACTGTGTTTGTTTTAAGTTTATATATACACAGAATAAAGAAATACTGAAAATAACCGTTAGCTTAGAGTGTCACATCAATTTAAAACTTGATTTAGATGTTACCATAAATGAAATAAATGGAATTCAGCAATAGGTGAAGAGGCTGAATATAGCAAGTCACTGGAAGCTAAAAATCAAAACAGCTCAAGAATTCAGGGTACAAATGCGAAACTGCGACTACTGACCTCTCTGGGGGAAATGAGAAGGGGCTAATGTTTTATTCTTCCATTAATGGGTGAACATTTACATTAGTATTAATAGGCCAACTCAGGCAACTGATTTTAAAACTTAATCCCCCAGAAAGAAAAAAATCACACTTTCTGTAGTGGGAGTAAAAAGGAAAAAAGGGAAAAAAAGTAAGAACAATAAGGATTTTGGTTCCAAATGGTGAAAGCATAACGCTGAGAATAATAAAAAATATTCAGATACATATGAAAATTCTTCAGCTATGTTTGAGGCTGGAGACATTTTTAACTATGAGTTTATTACTGGTAAGGACTGCAAGGCCCATATTTTGCTTGAAACAGTAAAAAATTGTGCAAAAAATATAATAAATAATCATAATATCTGCTAGATACATTAAAAAACTATATTCTGGTGTTGAACTCGGGGACTGGAAGACAGATGAACAGAAGCTAAATTCCCTATTTTCCTTGTACCATATGATTTCTCATATTCGTCCCTCAGTAAAACAGCTTACATAAACTGCTTGTATTGACCTTCATTTATTATTATAGGGGTGTTTTTTTTCATCCTGAAAATTTTCTCCAAAATGTCTATTCTTTATCTATGTAGGGATGGATATTAATTATAGTTCCCTCTGGCAAGATGGGCAGTATGGATACTTGAACTAAACAAGGATACAAATTCAAGGCATGATTCTGGCCTGCAGGTTTCTGATGTTTATTTTCTGAATTTGAAGTAGGTGTCTGAGGACCTTCTAAGTGTTGTGAACACAGTAGACTAGTAGCCTGCACTACTGGTTAAACATCAACATGTACCCCCCCCTAAAAAAAAAAACCAACCGCTATGAAGTCACTTTCAACCAAAAAATCCTTAACTGAGCCCAAAACAGTCAAGTCTGGTGACATCGGTAAAACACTACTGAACATTAAGTACAGATTGCAATATGCTTTCTTACACTGAGGCACATTTTGTGAGTCGCTCCACCAAAACTAGGACCATGTATAAAGCAAATACTGTATCTAAGGGTTTGAACTGCTTCCCAGCTTTGTAACATCTGAATACCTTTCACATAAACTGGGTCACAAAGGCTGCAGCAATACAGCCACTCTTTGGCACCTCTCTTTTGAGTTACAGAAACACTTCTCTGCATGAAGTGTTTTGATAGTTTAGGCAGGAGCAAGGTTGGTTTATGCCATATGTCTGTGTTTCAGGTGGAAGTCTTTTATCAAGGACAAAGATTTGGCAGTGCTCCCTAAATGTAATGAAACACCAGCTTTGTTCTGTATCCTTTGCAAGTTTATTCCACAGTCAGTTCCACTGAGATGTACATTATTAGCATGTCTCAGTGCTAAATACTGCCTGTAAGTAAATTAGGCCACTCTTACACAACCATAGTACTAGAACATAAAACCATGATGCTGTCCAAAGAGGCAGTCCTCTCCTCCCTCTTATTCTTAGGTATTTCTCACTTCTTCCCTTCTGCCAGCAGGAGCTTTCATGCAGATACTTGGTCCCAGAACAGGATCTGGGAACCGGCATGGCTAAAAACTAATTTTTGAATCTTTACTTCCCGTTCCACCACATCTTTGGTCAGTTTAGTTTCTAGCCATCCCAGATGTGGATTTGTTAAATATGTATGGGAGGAGGCCCAGACTGTCCATCTTCATGGTTATGGAGGTTTATGCAGGCTTCAAGTGACCATATAACCACAGCTTAAATTAGTTTAGTTTTCACTGAGCTCCTGATACAGTCAAGGGAGAAAGAATGTCTCCTGTTGTGATTTACCATCTGTAACAGGCTAAAATAGGAGTTTTGAACTGCCTTCTGCATTAACCTAAAATTAGATGCTTAAAACTAATACTCCCTTTAGTGTGAATACTCACTTCATTTTCATCTCTTCACATGTTTTAGCCAATGCTTTATGATTAGTCTGGTGTAAAGACAGTAGAATCAGGCCCACTGTCCCTATGAACTCACGCTGGCAGCTTGTAGAGGATGTAACCTGATTCTGACGTTTCCCTTTCTGCATTAGAGTAATATACATCCATTTTACTCAGATATATCAGAAAAGTTCAAGGATTCATCTTTCAGAGTGAAAAGAATCCATAAATACTAATGGAAATGGCTGCACAACATCAATAAAAGTATTCACACCTCAGTAAAGAACCAATGGGAAAAGCATGTAACAAAACATTGTTGTGTGCTATGGATGAAAGTGCTCTGTATAATGACAAAAAACTGCAGTATGGTCACTGACAGTCAATAAAAGTGTATTGTATTGTCTGTTTTTTTAATTCTCTCTGTGGCACAAGGTGACATATTCCTTGTGCTGGAGTTTGCTTTTTTGCATTTCTGTATTGTCTCACTTGGGCTGTGTGCAAACTGTGCATTCTAGGAGAGCTTCTGGGGTCCCTGACATCCTGCATCCTTACTCTCACATCAGGCTGGGGCAAGCTTGGATTTACATTACTTGCCTTATCTTATGTGCCCTGATTTTTGCAGAGATGAAACCCAGGTGAGGGCACAGACAGGAGCTACAAAATACTCTGCCAGGAATCTCAGCACAGACTGGCATTTTAGTGTGTACTAAACATGGGCACTCAGGTCACATTAAAAATGGTCTGTGTATAATTGATAGTATTTTTTCAACATGTTCTCTAATTTGCATTTTTGCCAAAGCAAGACAGAAATTTGTATTAAATGTGCCATTTTCTACCATGAGATTTCAGCTATCAATACTCAACATAAAAACTTGTAGGATAATCTTGTATTTTAACACATAATACTTACACTTTTGCAATTTAACTCATTTGGGCCTCAGTATAAGCTGGGTTGTTTCTATCAGTTGCAAACAAGCACAGCCTTACTAAACACGTTTGGAATTTAGTTCTTCACTTTTAACCTTACAAATCACACAAATGCATTTCATGTGGGATATTTCTGCTAGGCTACTAATGTGTGCTGACTGACGCATGAACAAATTGGAAAACAAAATTTGCCCCTTTCCCCTCACGCTCACTCAGACAACCAGATTTTATACCAGTAACAATGATATATCTGATTTTAGAAGCTAGACTTTTCCCTATTTGTGTTCTCCCTGCAGAAAAGGAAGTGGAGATGTTGAAAGTCTTCACATCAGGCCCCTGCAGAAGGCAGAGGATTTTTCAGGAAGTTACGGTTTCATGAATCTAAGAGACACCATTCTTTGAAGTAGAGCAGGCATTTTCCAGAGGATATTGTGTTGGCTGTATGCCTGTTATCAAGGAATTGTACAGGATGCATATTCAAAAAGTTTCCTGAAGGGAAAAGCAGAATGAGTTTGGCTGTCTGGGCAGGCTTGACTCATTTACCTGGAGTCAGGGTAACATCTCAACCTTTATGAAAGAAAGACATGGAAAGTTAATTTTTTTTCTTCCCAAGGGGATAAAGAGAAGTTTGGCTAAAAGCTAAGACTAAATGTCAGCACCTTCGATTGTTGTGTTAGCTGACAGAAAATAAGAGAAACCTATTTTAGAGATGTAATGAGAAAAGAGTAGGGGGAAAAAAGACAAATATGTAAAAAGGAAAGCGTTCTGAGGGCACATGTTCCTAACAAATTTTAATTTGGATAACATTGTAGAAATATGTCCATTTACAAAAGAAAGAAGAAAATGAAGCTGGTGAGGTGAACATAACAGCCTTTTTTTTTTCTACTAAATAAAGAAAAATCTATATGGATTTTTGTATAATGACTGATACAACAGAAGCTATTACTCAAATGACAGACCAGTATGACAAGGCCAGAGAAAGACTTGAAGTATGTGGATTGGGGAGTTTTTCAGGGCTTAAAATGCAAAAGCAAGATGCATACTTATTTTATTGTGTGACCGTATGTTCCCAGTAATGAAAAAGACCAAAGAAGGCTGCTGAAAGCCAAAGAGATAACAGGAAAAATGTTGGTAAGGTATCTTTGAGGGAAAATTAAAATAAAACTTTTAGAGCAGAGGGAGACTTAGAGAAACCAATATGTTCCCTAATATATATCCTCAAACATTTTCACTGGAAAATTCCCAACCACTTCTGTTAGCGTCTGGCATTGTAAGGATTTCAAAGCTGTTGGTTCTGGTGGATTTTGGACTCTCTCTGACACTGGAATAGTTTATTGGGAATGGAAAATTTAGTGGGAAACAGAAGTAGCAATTTGAGACCTATTTTATTAAAAAAATAACAAATTTTCATGGAAACATTCTTTAGTAAAAATAAACTGGAAGAAAAAAATAGAGAGAGTGTCAAGATTTATGAGTACAGTTCCCACTAAATTGTATGTTAGTCAATGTTTCTGTCAATAAACATTCCAAAAATCAATGCAAGAATCCAAAAACTCATTTCTATATGAGCTAATAGACAAGAAAGAAACCTGTAACAAGTCAGCTTCTGTCAAGAGACACACTAATCATTCTGCATATTCTGTTAATGAACCCAGCAGTAGCCAAAGGATTGGAGACAGTAATTAAATGCTGTGTAACTGCAAATGTGTAATTAACACAAATATGTATCTAATTAAGTAAAGCCTATCATGTGATGCCAGACTCAACAGAGGATAATAAAATCCAGGTTTGACAGCTGATAGGTCTGATGAGTTTCTTGTCATTTAATCTGCAGTACAGTGTACTGGAGTGTAGGTTTCCTAGCCTTCAAGGGCGTGGGGACGACAGAGTAGTAGCAGAAATGAGGTAGTATCTGTGTCCTCTCTGCTTCATACAGGTCAGGGGGAACCTTCTTGAAGGGAGGACAAATTTGTTCCTTTTCAGGGCAGTAAGACATGAAAATGGGACTACCATTTGAAGTCAGGTAAGCATGAGAAAAGCAGTAAGCTTGTGGCATAGGTGTAGGCTGAAAGAGATATATTCATTACTTCTAGTTTTAGACATCTGCTATGCACATAGCTTCTTCTGAGCTATGTAACCTCATCTATCTTTCTAATAAACAGAGAAATCCAGACACTCCTTAGGGATGGTTTATTAATCTAACCACATACAGATGAATCACATCTGTAAGGACATGAATCACCGTATACAAACACTTATGTGTCTCCACTATAAAAAAAACACAGCTGAGGGGGACTAGAGTAGGTGTGGGTGTTCAAATCTGAGTGGATCAACCCCAGTCTGACAGTAGTAGGGGTCTTGCTTGTAGCAACAAATAAATCTATCACTAACTCTCAAAGGTGATGAAAAGCAAAACACTTTTCTGGTGACCTAGATTATACGGTGAGGCTTGCATAAGATAGAATTAAACATGATTGACTGCAAAGTGGATGAAATGAGAGGACCTATCCTGCAGGGACAAGGAATGGAAGATTTATCTTCAGCTCTTTTAATCTTGATAGTAAATAATCTGGCTCATTGAACAGCTGTGGGTTTATGCTGTTTAAAGTACTGCTTTCCTGGTCCAGTGTATGTGCTTTTAACTTCTAAAATATACACCTTATTAAACAAGGTTTTTGATACCTACTGGTGTCTATACTTGAGAAAAGAGGGGGTATGGGAAAAAAAATATGTGAAGAGTAGATTCATACAACCTTTTTGATGACTTAGGGTCTGGTCACACTGAATTAACTCCTACCTTGACCTGGCTCCTAGGAAAGGTTCTGTCTGCATATGGAGAGCTTAGTGAGCCTAAGCTGCTGTAAAGGTATCTTTGCTGTATCAAACCTGACTCAGATAATCTTTTATAAAGACAGAACAGGATCCCAAAAAACATGGTTCTTGCTCGGAAAAAGACTTCTCATGTGTTCTGCATGATTATCATAAGAATTCAGGCACTAAATACTTAGTGAGAATTTCGGAAACACCTTTTGGAGCTCACCGATATTGTGGAAAATTAGAGAGTCTCCACAAAGTCCTCATGGCTCCAGCATTCAGCTCTCAATATTGTCAAGGATGGCAACAGTATTTCTGGTTTTTTTCTTTTCTACATAGATCATAAACCTTCTGGGCTATGAACCTATGTATCACGAACCAGTTTAAGTTTAACAACAAAAAAGCAAACAAATACTAATTACCTATGTATGGCACATGGAGTTTTAAAGACATACTAAATTGTCTTTGTCGGCTAGTATGTAATTGTATTGCATTTACCTGGCAAAGTTTTGGTAACAGGAGAGCCACAGGGATGCCTTCTTGGCTTCTGTCAGAATTCTTACACGGAAGTGTAAGACTAATGAAATATATCCCAAAAATCAGCTTTCAGTAGTGTCAAAATGTAAGGGCCAATTTGAACAGGGGTCTTATATTACAAACAGTTCGGCAGATACAACTAATTTTCAGGTTCAGGATGTCAATTGGGAACTTTTACTGCAACTGTAAACCAAATTAAGCCTAAAACAATGATTCAAAATGCTCACATTCAACCCCAGGGAGTTTCCTTGGACAGTGTCTCAACCCAAGGTGAGAGTCTCCAACTGCAGACTGCCTGCTCCAAGGAAGGCTGGTCCAAGTGTACCCTCCAGCAGGGACTCCTCTTATGCTCTGAGTGGGATCGGGGCTGGTGATCATATAATTCCTATTGGTTGAGGTGATTTTGGCAGGCTTAGATGTCTGGGGTATGTGACTAGGGTCACTCTGCATATGTGACATACAGCACATGTGCATCCCATGTACATGACACTAGACTAGCCATAATGTCCCCTGGACCATGCCATTAGAACAACCAGGGGGGACGGAGGGGGGGGGGGTAATTGCACCTGCCAAAATATATAATTTTTAGAATTCTTTCCTTTTAAAACATATTGAGAAGCTGAACATGACCTGGCAATATGAGCTTGCAGCTCGGAAAGCCAACCGTCTCCTGGGTTGCATCAAAAGAAGCATGGCCAACAGGTTCAGGGGGATGATTCTCCCCCTCTGCTCTCTTGTGAGACTCCACCTGGAGTACTGCATCCAGCTCTGGAGTTCTTAGCACAAGAAGGACATGGACCTGTTGGAGCCAGTCCAGAGGAGGGCCACAAAGGTGATCAGAGGAATGGAACACCTCCCATACTAGGACAGGCTGAGAGAGTTGGGGTTGTTCAGCCTGGAGAAAACTCTGGGGAGACCTTAGAGCAGCCTTTCAGTACTGTAAAGAGGTGTTACAGGAGAGATGGGGAGGGGGTTTTTACAAGGGCATGTAGTGATAGGACCAGGGGTAATGGTTTGAAGCTGAAAGGGGGTAGATTTAGATTACATATTATGAAGAAATTTTTGACTTTGAGTGTGATGAGACACTGGAACAGGCTGTCCAGAGAAGCTGTGGATGCCCCATCCCTGGAGGTGTTCAAGGCCAGGCTGGATGAGGCTTTGAGCAACCTGGGCTAGCAGGAGGTGTCCCTGCCCACGGCAGGGGGGTTGGAACTAGACTTTAAGGTCCCTTCCAATCCAAATCACTGTACGATTTTGTGATGATATTCAGCTGGAAGGAAAATTGAAGGCTTTGTTGAATCAGAGAAGAGTTGAGGTTGGAAGGGTCCTCTGGAGACTGCAGTCCCATCCATTTTCTTAAAGCAGCCTGTTCAGGACCATATCCAGATGGGTTTTGAATATCTCTAAGGGTCTAGAGTCCACAGCCTCTCTGGGAAACTCTTAAAAAAAAGAAAACATTGTTGTAAGTTTAAATTTAATTTCCTGTATTTCCTATATTTTTGCCTCTTGTTCTGGCACTGCACATCAACAAGAAGAGCCTGGCTCCGTCTTTTTTACAGTCTCCCATCAGATATTTACCCACATTGATAAGATTTTCCCTAAGCCTTCTATTTGTTCACTTAAAGATAACATAAATTATTTAATCTAAAACTTTCTTCTTGACAGAACAAATTATTTTTTAGAAGATAATTTTTGTTGCAGAGCAATGAAAATATTTTTCATCATTAGTCATTCTTTTTAATAACTTAATTTTAAAAAATATTTTTTTAATTTAAAAATATCTACAAGAAAATTTTGATTTAAAACTTTTTTCAACATTAAAAATATTTTTTAAAGAACTTTTTTATTTCAAATCTTTTCTGAATTTTATAGATTGTTTCTACGAGTTCAAACAAGTTTTTCTTAGGTTAATAAAACAGGTATCAAAAAATTTCTGGTATAATAAATAAAACATTGTTTTGGTTGACTTAAGCCTCCACTAATAGTATGGACACTTCTTAGATCAGTGGTAGAAGTTTATATTTACCTATGTGTGATTTTGGAGGTGAATTATAGGAGAGATCTGCACTTCTCATGTTGAGTGTAATTTATTGGTAGGAATTTTACAGAGGTTCCACTCATATGTCTTGCCAGTTCCTCCTTTTTTTCAGGAGTTTTTGTCATATTTTTAATATGGTAAGATATATGGAGATATCAAATGTAACTTCAGTGGTTAAGATACTTCATTAGCTGCATTGGTAGATACAATTGTACCAATTATAGAGGGATGCAACTCTCCGTTTTAGTTCTATTTCTGGTTTTGAGCAATCATTAGTCACAATGAAAGCACAATAGTAGAAAACTGTATGTTAAGTTTTGACATATTATACCATATTTGCAAAGAGCTGAATAAATATATTAAAATACATACCTCTTATTTTAAATCAAATCATACTAAAACTTGTAAGGCCATTTTTCATTTTACATTGTAAAATATTTTATATTTAAGCATAATCATTCAAAATAAGAATAATATTGGAATTCAGACTCTACATTCTGTTATTAATTCATAAAGCATTTGATAGCTATATTTCAAACTACAGTGAATAGTTCTGCTTGCCTACATAAATCACTATTAATTCTTACTTGAGTATAAGCAAATAAACAGGTCCATACCATGCATTCTCATGGAACTTAATTATGAAGTTTATCTTAGAAAATAGTTTTCAACTTTTTGTGATTATTTAGGATTTTAAATAATTTTAATTAATGACTTTTCAGACAGAAAAGCTTCCCTTCATAATCGAAATTATCATTTCTGGCACTATTTGTTCAGGATTCACCTATATGTAATTTTGAAATGTAGACATTTCTTAGATAGAAGTGAGTTGCTATTGGGCAATACCCATAAGTAATACAAACCAGCTTTGGCCAGGAAGCAAAAACGAGTAAAACTACAATATAAAATTTAGTGTGGATGTAGCTCCTCAGGATGAACTTTATTACGGAAAAAATTAATATACAGATTACAATTAAACAATTCTGTTCTACTGTTTAACACCCTCCCCCATCCCTTAAACAGTAGGAAATTTGGGTTTTTTTCAAATACTAGTAGGGCCAAAGACCAAACTTAAGAAGAATCAAGATGTCAAAGACCTTAATTTATAAAATATAGGTTTAGCAACCATTCTGTTTGGTTGGACATGTACGAGTTTGTACATGTGTACATTTCCTGACAAGATTGTTTTCAAGGGACAGTGATAACATTTGCTTTTGGTTGGTTTCATAAACAACTAGCCACTTCCCTATCAGTTATCTTGATTTTCTTTGTTAGTTTTTCACACTCTAGTCCAGCACTTTTAGCATGTTATGTCACCATGTTTGTTGGGTTCTTTGCATTAGAAAATAACTCGTGGTAAATAGAAGGAATGAAATTTAGCAAACAAGGAATTAAATTTCTCAAAGTACTATACATCCATTTTCTCAAAGAAAATGGATGTATAGTGCTTTAATAATCTTCTATTTTCTTTAGAGCTGTAAACACACTTACTAAAGGAATAGATCGGAGGTGAACTAAATCACTAGAAGCCTACAAGTTCAGCATAAGAGTGTTATATAGACCAGGCTAGAAACAAGACCATATATTTGTTGTGCACATTAATAGAAAATGCTAAATAATGACAATGAGGTAAAATTCATAGCTTAATTGTATATGCATATGTGACATTTTCAGTATCATTACTTCTGTACAAATACTTCTAAAACACTCTTTTAGAAATAGTGCAACAACATTTAATTTACAGACATTAAATCACTACCTTAAACCAGTAGGAGAGAGACATTCGCTTTTAAATTAGAGTTTTCAAACTGAATGTACTGATGAAATAGTTTATACTGAATATATAACAGGAATAATCTCATTTGTTCTATGCTGTCTCACAAGGTAAGAGAGAAAATGTGGCATTTTCAGTTCTTGCAGGATTCAAGCATTCAGCAGGTTCCAATATGATTAAAATGATAGTCATGGAGCTGTTTTTATTCAGTTTCACAAAGGCAGGCATAAAGGAAGAGGCAGGTTATAAAACAAAAATTTATTATTCTAACCTCTGCACTCCAGCAAATCTCATTGATGCTCTGTTTCTCATATTAGGCTGGAACCTTCCCCTCAATATACAAACAAAAAAAATTCCAAATCTTTTCTTGTGAATCTACAGAACAAGAAAAAAATATTTCTGGGAAAAGTATGCACATTTCAGATTACCAATATTTTCCAATGGAAAAAAATAAAGCATCAAAAACTTGCCAGCTAGGTCCAGCTTGTAACTTAACTGTGGTCTCAGGGGGTGTATTTGCTCCTCAGTCATTTCTGTATTTTAGTTGTAGATTGTGTAGATATATCTAATTTAGCCTTAAATTGGCCCTAAAATAGCTGTTTTTCATTTAAAAAAAATCCCAACACACAAAGTGTAGAACTGCAGCAGGATTGTCAGTGTTCCAAGGTACATGATCTGGAGCTTTGGCCTGGACCCAGGCCAGTGACCAGGGTCAGGGAGTGAGCTACACTAAAAATTTAAACCCTCACAAAATTCAGCAGCTTGGCTCAGTAATGCTTTTAATTTCAATATTGAAATATTTCTGTATTGCATGATGTTTGGAGCAAATAGTAGGAGTGTTTAGCTCTTGATTTAGGGTTTTCTTTCTAGATGTGGGGGATTTTTGTGGTGTAGTGAGGTAGGGGTACCTTTCCGAAGAGGTATATTAAGAACTTTGGAGGTCACCTCCTGTTCTGGGTCATATTATTTTGGGGAAAAAGAATAAGTGGGAAACACTACAGAGAAAGACTCAGTAGCCATTCTGTTACAGAGTACTTCCATTTGTTCCTCTCTAGATGGATGAAAATTAAATGTCAATCTCTTATGTGTATGAACCTCAGATTTTGAAAGGGCCACCTTTCATGTAACTTTTGTCACTAGTATCTCAAAGCTACATGCAAATATGCACATTCAAGCAAAGAAATCACAAACGTTATCCCATCAAGTCACAAGCTGTACTTAATAGGTGAAATACTTGACTCTCCAGCTTCTCTATTCGAAATGGTCAGTCTGCCAATGCCCGTATGTATGATGTGGCCTTATAATCTAGGAATAATTTGTGTCCAAAGATTTTCTGTGTCAATTCCACTGTGAAGGACCTGAATCAATATTTTTGATGAATGTTGTTCCTTTTCACTTTATTTTTCAAGTCTATGACCTTTTTTGGCTAAATTAAGTTAATCGACAGTATTTCTGGTTTGAAGAAAAAAGCTTATCATTCTTTAATGAAAGAGAATTGCTAGCTGCAGTCATTACTTTTTGACTGCCAAAACCTAATCCAAAACTAACTGAGTGATTTATGAAGGCAGCCTTGCTCTCTGGTTCTTTTTCAGACCCACCCTTTACTTTCTGAACAAGAATCTCTAAAGCAGTGAAACATTAGAAATTATTTATTTACTCTACCTTTTTTATAAAACACTTTTATCCTAAAACCTAAGCAAACCAAACATTTCTAAACTTAATTTGTACAAAAAATAGATGAATTTCATTTGCATTAAAGTTGGCTGACTGTTATGCCAGAAATGTTATCCAGTTATGGCCAGGCTGGAATGACTATTCTTTTAATATGAGCCGTAAAGACCAGGCATCAAATACTTAGCTGCATTTTTTTTAAGAGAACACATTTGCCTTGATTTATTAATGTATAATCCTCTTTCACATGGCCAGAAGTGAAGCCATTAACATAACAGATCAGTCTTTAAGGTAATAAATTCTGTCTTTAATGTACTTCTCTCTAGTGTGCATCTAGGCATACAATTAAAGAGCACAGACATACACTTGATGATAGAACAATTCCTTCTTGACCCTAAAAATGACCTCATGCTCGATTGACAGGAAATCACAGTGAAGCCATTTTTATAGGGACACTCTAAAAGCTGTAAGAATCATAGAATCATAGAATAGTTTGAGATGGAAGGGACCATGGAGGCCATCTAGTCCAACCCGCCGGCAGTAAGCAGGGACATCTTCCTCTAGCTCAGGTTGCCCTGACCTTGAATGTTTCCAGCGACAGGGCGTCTACCACCTCCCTGGGCAACCTGTTCCCATGTTTCACTGCCCTAAGTGTAAAATATTTCTTCCTTATATCTCGTCTAAACCTCTCCTCTTTTAGTTTAAAAACCATTACCCCTTGTCCTATTGCTACAGTCCCTGTTAAAATGTTTATGAAGATTGGCCAGTCACAGTGTACCCAATGAGCTGGCATTCACTTTTGAGGATTTTGTTTTGCATTTTTCATCATCTTGTCATTGCAAATAGTCTTATTTTAGAGTATTGCATCACTTATTGTGAAATTCCCAGTCACTCTTCTTAGGTTTTTTTTGTTTTTGATGTCCTGCTATGTCAGCATCTGCTGGTTTATGTTTTAATACCTATGGATAGAAACTGATTAAATTCCTACAAATAACTCGGGAAACATATTGTTGGGAGCATAAAATTCTTGAGGCAGATACAACCAACAAAAGCAGCCTTATTGTCAAAACGCACAACTTTTCTAGTGTCTTGTTCACTGCAGTATTGCCCAATAGTCACATTTCAGCCGATTCTCAACTTGATAATATCATCATAAATTTGTTCATTTCAGTAGAGCTGTGCTACTTAACATTGTCTAAAAAAAAATTGTTCCAGAACATTCTAACTGAAATTACACTTCATAACAGTTTCTTCCTTTTTCCAGCTCCCTGGAACATAATTTTTGGTTGCAATGAAAACTGTTTCAGCATGGTGCTTTGTAGTGCAATGTTGCAAAGTAAAACATTTTCAGTTTACAATGAGAAAGAATACAGTTCTGCAGGAAAACAAACATACATGAAGTATTTTCCAAATATATCTGTTCTTGACTGTGCTACAGAATTCCTCCTGGGCAAATAATCTAATCTTTCTTTGCCTCAGCTTTCTACCTGAAAAATGGGAATAGCTATATTTTCCAAATGCTTTCTATCAATCTTGTCTGATTAAAATATTAGCTTTACTGTGCAGCAACAGTTATTACATTTTACTCCATCACAATTTCCCAAACTCAGCCAAAAATCTCATAGAAATAAGCCAAATAGAAAACTTTGGACCAAATGTGTAGCTTTTTCTTACTTTTGAAGCTTTGACGGGAAAAGTGTAGTACAATTTAGCTTACTTTATGATTTCTTTTTCTGAAGATAATCAATGAACAATTACAATTAGAAACTAAGGAACATTTACGAGATTCACAGAGGAAGAGAATATGCAGAGAGGACTTCCTGATGGCCTCTGGGCTCATCTGTGCAAAACAGTAAGACACAGGTATCAGTCCATTCACTTTACTGATTAGTTAAATTCACTTATTCCAGACAAAGAACAGTGAAGCAATAAATCTACATCTGTTCTTTATGCGTAGACAGAAACAGGGCAGAATATGTGGGAATGATAGTTAGCTTGGACATTAATCTGTCATGTTAATGGATATATTGCTTTCCCTACCAGAGAAGACCATACTAATATGCTATTTTGACCAGATTTACTTCATTTAACTCTTCATGGTGCAGTATTTGAGGGTACTATTGCAAACGCTTCACATATCCAAGTAACAAAAGCTGTTTGTTCTGTATGTTATTTCTCTGTCCATTTGACGTGCTGTGGTATATCAATCAATCAATAAGATCAAATAATGTTACTTTTATAACATCTTGAATGCTTCAATATTAAACTTTAGAGGTGCTGAGGGTGCACTGAATCCCACTTTCCATGTCCCCAACAAAAATGTTAAACAGCCCTAGTCCCAATACTGACCCCTGAGGAATGCCACTCATCACTGGTCTCCTCTGGGACATCTAGCCGTTGACCAAAACTCTTTGAGGGTGAACGTCCAACCAATTCTTTATCCATCAAGTGGTCCATCCACCAAATCCATGTCTCTCCAATTTAGAGACAAGGATGTCACGTGAGATGATGTCAAATGCTTTGCACAAGTCCAGGTGGATGACTCAGTTGCTCTTCCCTTATCCACCAACAGTGTAACCTAGTTGTAGAAGGCCACTAAATTTTTCAGGTATGATTTACCCTTAGTGAAGCCACATTTTCTGTCACCAATCACCTCCTTATTTTATTTATTTTTGCTATTTCTTGCATGAAGTTGTTATCCTGTAGGAAAGGTTCCTATTTGCATTGAAGTTCTTGAGTCAATTTTACAACATTATCTAGTTTGTGGGAACATCCCCTCATATCACTGAAGTGCATCTCTGGAGTCAAATGAGTCAGCTATTTTAACAGCAGGGAGCAAAGCTACACAGCAATTTAGAACAAGAAATCAAAAGAACTGTCATGGGTGTGGTCAGAGGATTTACGCTGGAAATAACTTTCTAATTGTAAATTGAAAAAAGAGTAGAAAATTCCAATAAGTAGAACTTGTAAGAAGTAATGTATCTAGAAAGTAAAAAAAATACCATGTGGTTTAGGCCCATTGCTAAAAATAAAACCAGAAAATACTCTTCAACCTAACTATAAGGTAATTTTTAATTAGTTAAAATACTATCAGTACATGAAAAGTACTCCTTCCTGTATCTTGGATTTTCAGGCTTGTAGTAACTGTTGAAGGTTACCTTGTAACTCCAACCCTTCCTTTTTTTGCCAGCAGCTGAAAAAATCATACAAAACTTTGAAATGACACAGATGTTGATTAGAGGAATGGTGTCTTTCAAGTGAATAGCATTAATGCTTCTTAGGAAACTGTCAGATGAAAACCTACACTTTGCAAAAGCTAGCCATCTTATCCTTCCATGAGATATTGTTGTCCCACTGTAATGCAAAGCAGCCTTAGCTTCATATTAATAGTTGGCACACTGGGGAGAGTTCATGAGCACAACACTGAGCTGTAGATATAGTTAAATTTGTCAAAGGTTGACAAAGCATTGATGATATATTCCAAGTCAATATATCCCAGCACCTAACAATGAATCGCTGGGCTAGAAGTGAAAAATTAGGTCTCTGAAAGGGTTCTCTCTAATAATGAATTAGTTGAGATATGAAATAATGTTGATAAAGAAGCCTATGGAGATTCGATTGAGGGGAAAAAAATAGTGTAATATTCTCTTTTTACATGAGAAGCTAAGCCAAGATGCCAAATAGAGGACTATCTGGAGACGAAACATAAATGAAGAAGGCCAATGAAAACACAACTACAACAATTGACCTAGTAATAACACCAGAATTTATGAAGAACAGCATGAGCAGGGTGGGCCAGGAAGAACTCAAAGTCCCATTTCATGTTCTGTTTAAGTGTGGGAATAAGAGAGATTTCCTCACATGGAGTCTCACTTCAATCAGCCATCATGGTAGAGTGGAATTCATGCACATCCCAAGAGTAATGGACCATAGGCTGTTTGAAATTGCACAGGTTTGCTGTTATTAGAAAAACAAAGGGAGAAAAACAAATTCTTTACAGAAAGTGTCCAGGTGCTTTTTCAGAATCAAGGTTTTTACTGCAAGAATTAAAATGGCAATAGCGCAAACATGAAAGGAAAACAGTGAATGGTGACACTGGTGTTGAAAGGGAAGAAACACAAAATAACAAAAAATAGAGCAGACTAAAACTTCTCCCTTTTTTATATCTTACTTAGTGAGATACTACAGTGATGATAACAACACTTGGAAAAGTATATTTCATATTACAACAAAGCTTGTCTATTGAAATTAGAGGATACTGTACTTCAGACTGCATGTAATAACAAAGTAGTGCTATTTCTTCAGGACAGTACTAAGAAAAAACAAATGAAATAAAGTATGTTACAAAAATATAAACATTTGGAATTACATGACTGAAAGTCTCTGGGGATGGCTTAAGGATGTTCATCTGGCACTCCATAAAACTAGAAAATCTTCAAGCATTAAGGTCTCTGGATTGAAACTAATGCTCAACATTTTGAACTTTCTCCTTCTAAAATTTAGTTTAGAAACAGTGAGAACTAATTTCTTTTTGCCCGAGTTGCCTGTAGACCAAGAAACTGTTCTTTTCTATGTATTGTGGAAACCAGATGTTCTGAGGACACTGTCTGAAATTCACGGAGGACTAGTTGTCTTTCTCAAAGAGGCTGGGTCCTGCCTAGTGAACAGCACAACATGGTGCAACATGGGAAGCCTAGAGTAGAAGAGCTGGTAGGAAACCCACAGGTTTCCATGGAAGAGCTGATGAAACTGATAGATTCTTGCAAACTTTTTCATTTTTAATGATTATAAACATTTTCACAAAAAGAAAACATTTCTGAGCAAACTAGGCAAAGAATTTGGTTTCAGTTTTTAGATTCAGTTTTAGCTTTTAACAGGTATTCACTAAAATTCAGTCTCTTGGGTGCCTATGGATCAACAAGGAAAATTTTAGTTAGAAAACTGTCAGCTCAGATACTGAGCTCCCTCTCTGCACTAGTACCAAACTTTATAACACTATATTTTTCTGCTGTTCAGTGAGACTGTCTGATACCTGGACTTTTTTATTAGTTTGGTTATCTGCGTTGTACGGATGTTCTTTAATAGCTCTGAAAAATTTGACACACTTCTTTTCAACAGTCTTTCATACTTTATCCATTCTGTCTTGCTTGCTTCATCTGAGAAATTGCTAAACTTAATTTGATCTTCATATGAATAAGAAGAAAATTTGAGATCACAGTTGTGTAATATAGGCATACAGAAAAGTGCTTTATTTGTCTGCATCTATGTATACTACTAAGTATATTTTAAAAATAAACAGAGTGTTGAGCTGCAAATTAAATAGGAGGGAATATTATATGATAAACAAACCAAATGGGACAAGTCCAACTTGTATATAATTTCTTTTACTTCAGTGGCATACTCAGGTGATCCTTGAGTTCCCTTCCAATCTGGTATTCTATGATTCTATAATTCTGTGATTGATTCTGAGGTAAGGACTTCAGATGTATGAGCCACCCACATTACTATCTCTCTCTTATAAGCACCAGCAAGGAGGTATATAGAAGTCTTTCCAAAATACACCCCTCCCGTTCATTTTGCTGAGACATGCACTCCATGACAACTTGTATGTTGTAAGGAAGTGTCTGTCTTTCAGGCAAAAGATAAAGAACGGCATTATCCATCATGTTACTGCTCTGGTCTAAAAGTCTCAAGTGTCAAGAACAAGAGGGGGTTGGGCAGGAAGCAAAAGAACCAACAGCCATGCAGACAAATATATACACTGGTGTACTTCCTTGAGCAGGACTACTGTAAAAATGTTATAGTTTAGTTTTTGTATAAACCATTTATCACATCCAAATATTAAGTAATTTTATTCAATAATGTGTTTGGTTTAAATCATCCGATCAGAAGGCAGAAGCAGTACATTAGGAATATAAGAGACTCATGGGAATAAAGGCACTACAAGAAAAAGTAGCCAGTTAGAAAAAGCCAACAGTTATAAAATGTTTCTGTAGTATACTCACTATAACTTGGGAGCAATAGGTGGCAATTTTGATAATTTTTTTTTTGTGATCACTGATTTTTCTAGTCACCTATATTTTCTTCAGGCACAGGAACAAACAGCAAAAATAATTCTGTTAAAATAATTAATTCACATCTAATTTTCACAGAGAGGGAAAAAAAATTGGAAAGATGACCCAGTATCCCAGAAAGCCACAGACACCAAAAGAAAAATAAAAAGAATAGTAATGAAAATAAACTTTCTGTTACTTTGAAAGATCACCATTTTTATGATATCCAATGATTCCTAGCGTCTGATTTCTTAATTCTTTTGTTTATGTTACTTTCTGAGAAAATAGTTAATCATTAAGTAAATTGCAAAACGTATGATCTTATAAAGAATCTGAAAACATATGCATCGGATCATCAAATTCAGTAACACCTCTTCAATGTAATTCATGCTTAGGAGAAAGTATAAAAACAGTGCAAGCATACTGCCATAATCCCTACAGTGTGACTTACCAGCTTCTGGTAATATGAAAAAAGAATAAAACTATATTTCAGACAAGACATTTGGAACAAAAAAACTGATAAACTATTTTTTGGTGAAACACCTCAGTTAGCAAAATAGTGATCCAGCATCAGAAGATATCATTGTGCATACAAGGACAGGTTATTTTACCTCTTAAAGTGTAATCTATTGTTGAATGAACCATGAGCTGAAAGCTCTATTCATTCACAAAAGCCAAAAGACAAGACTTTCCCTGCAGCTTTCAAAGTATCCTCTGTCGGGACTGTTTCTTGTGAGGGGAATTCAATCTCCATGCTGTAGTTAATCCTTGACCTTCCATCCAAGTCTGCCAAGGAAAGTGACACTTAGTTCCATTAGAGTGATATGTGTTGTGACTTGGACACAGATCCACTGGGACATGGATTGCAATCAGGAACAAATTACATGTAAGGCTTTGAACAGATCAGATCAGATAGTCATGAAATTTTAGCCATTAGGCATAACTTAGCCAAATTTGAACTAGTAACTGATAAGATAGTGGCTCCATAATACCACTTCTGTTATTCTACTTACAAATTGTTGATCCATCCAAGATGTGTCTAGGGCCCTATGTCTTCAAAATCAGGGTACTTCAAATTGTTTCTACTGCATAGATGGGTCTTTTCATGCCACTGTAATCAATGCACATTTTGTTTACAAACCCAGCTAAACTGAATACAGAATAAAACCAATCAAGAACAATGTAATTATAAAGGGCCACATGTTTTACTCCCCCCCCCCCCCCCCCCTC
>WKFP01013983.1:99167-109666 GCA_011057875.1 Pterocles orientalis | reverse complement strand
CCCCCCCCCCCCCCCAATATTTTACTTAAATTGTTTTCTGTTGTGGTTCAGTATAATAACACTAGGACGACGTGTACTGTTTTGGTCTTCTATATAGATAACATCGACTTGACACGAGTCAACTAGAATTAGGCCTCAAATACTGTATATAACATCAGAAATTCTCTAGGAATTGTGAGCAGGCATAACGTATCTTTCAGTTTAGTTCATGGTAGTCTGGAGTAACAAAATGTTACTGTTAAAATTGAAGAGTAAGACTCATCTTTATAAATAACATACCATTGGATATATAAGATAATTTTTTGAAGAAAATGTATTATTTATTTTAAAGAATTAGAAACATAAGGAACCGCCTGAGGATTTGCCAACAGAGCATTAAAACAACACCGTGGAGGGCCAGAAAATCTGGAAAATCATTTGAGAGGATAGGAAATACAGTAGAGTATTGTATGTGAATAAGCCAGGAGGAGCAGTTCCAGGAATAACTTCTGTTCACCTGTAGGAAAGACTGGACTAAGCATAAGGCTAAATAGCTTCCGACTACAGTTCTGAAGGTCATTAAACTTACAAAAAAGTATACAATAGAAAGTATGAAAAACAAAAACCTGTACATAAATCTGAAATATAAATATTTATACATTTTTTTTACCTGGAATAAGTGTTTGAACCCATATCTGACAAAAGTACAATGGTCCTTTTCAAAATGGAGAAATATGTAAACTATGCTTAATTTTGGGGGCAGCATATCACCAACTTTTCTTCTTTTAATTTGAAGGCATGAATGAGTGGAGAGAAAAGTTGTATATTAAGGATTGCTGCTGCTCACCAGAGTTTTCCTTCTGCCTATAAGAAGAACCACAAATAAGATCATGTCTGTAAAGCTGTGGCCACTACTAGACATCTTTCCACTACAATACACAACCTTCACCTTTGTGCAGGTGAAAGTGAAGAAATACCCATGGTTTCAGCTCTTTAGGTCAGGAGAGAACCTGAGCTGGGCTGACTGGATCCCACAAAAGTGAAAGGACTTTGTAGGTGGCGTCGTTACTGACCTGGGGACTCAGCAGGACACACACGGAAAAATCCCCTAAATCCTTTCCTGGATGGAGAATAACAAGAATATTTCAAGACCAGTCATGCCATAAATATTTGTGGGAACTAAACATTCTTTTATTTAATGAGCAGTGAAGCTGAATGAATGAATGACCTTTTCAATGGTGACCCACTTTTAGCTCCAGTTCAGGAGCTGGTTACTTTAAACAAAATGCTAAAACACTCTTTAATGGTATGCTTATTTTATGTTGCCTACAATCCAGTGAAATCTGTAGAGTTATTCTTAATTTATATTGGTATGAACAACTTTAAAACAGATCAAGAATCTCAGATTCTTGCCGGTCTAAGCTTTCAATTATGCTCCTTCAGCATGTTTATATCTGCTAACTGACTCTCTGTTATGCAATTATAACTTTATGTTTCCTTTAAGGAATTTTGAACTTTGGTAAAAGTGTAGAAAGGACAGTATTCAGTATAAAAATTCCCTACTCTGTCTAGAAAATAAATTAAATCAGTCTTTACCTAAAAGAAGTCCTGGATTTCTTCATCCAAGTGAAAATATCAGGTCATAATTTTGTTGAGTATTTTTTACTAAAAGAAAGAGGAAAACAAGTACAATATTTTTTAATGGAGAGAGTTAGGGTAGGTTTAATAACCCTCGTGATTTTGCGTATTTGATGACTGTAGGAGTAATGAGGTTGTTACAATAGTAGCTTTATCAGCTTCTTAAATAGCTGTAGGAGATGTGCAATGAGAGTTGTCAGCCTGCTGTCACTCTCTTAAACCCCTTCTAGTTAATGTAAGAGAGCCTGACAATGAGCGGCAAGGCATGAAAACTGAAACGTAGCAGTACCCTTGGGAAAGCAGTCAGCAGAACTGAAGATCTGTATATCAGATGCTTTGATACCATGTATAAACTTGTTTGATTTTTTTCTCAAAATGTTACCTTAGTAAACTGAAATCAAAAGAAGAGCACCGTCTAGGATCTTTTAGGTTCTCAAATTATTTCTGATGACTCTGGTGAGCTCAGGGGTCAGGAGGTATTCCCTGCTTCAGATGGGAAAAAAAAGACTGAAATACTTCATGTTGAGACTGTGACATGGAATATAAAATGGCCGTTTTTGAGAAAACATCTCCAGGGTTACTTATTTTATGTTGAAATATTTTAATTCAAGGAGTAGTCCACCTTTCTTTTGCTTGTTTGTTTTCTTCTTTTTTTTAAGTTGAATGAATCACTGCTGTAAAACTTTTTTCCCTGGCCACAGCACCATGGAACGGATTTCATTTGTACACTAGTTAATTCATACACATCTATACTGTATAACTGAGTGAAAGGGGATACTGAAGTTTATACTATGTTCTGCTTCAAAGCATATGAAACAGATGTCATGTCTGAGAGACGCAGTTTTAATGTAGAGATGCAGCTTTAATCATACAGCACATTAGAATTCATTATTCTCTTAGAGATCTGTGTGCTTTCTTATGCATACACAGAGATGCATACATGGGTACAACAGACACTGTCAAATGGAAGGAAAATAATTACTTTGTTTTTGGTGTAAAAAACCCCAACCCTTATCACTATGCTTTGCATGGCTAACAGAGTGCTGAATTATTATCTCTTTTGTAGATATAAAAAGCTAGATCCACACAGAAAACATGCAGATTGTAAAAAGTGCAGTGTTTCTCTGTGCCTGCTGCATCCCAGCTCCATAGTGGGATTAGACACAATAAAGTCAACACCACATGAAGCACATGAAAACACTGCATGGACTGACTAAGTGCTAAAAAGGTTGAGAACTATTGATCCGGAGAATCTATGCCAAGTTTCAGTACAATCAGTATCTACAAAGTTTTTCATAGCGAGTGTAACTGGAGACATGAACAAATTGTCTGGACGATAGCACTCCAAGAGTTGTGGTCAACAGCCAGCTCAATGTCCAAGTGGAGACCAGTGACAAGTGGCATCCTGTAGGGGTCAGCATTGGGACCACTGTTATTTAACATCTTTGTTGGAGATGAGGAGAGTGGGATTGAGTGCAAGTTTGCAGATGACACCAGCTGGTCAAGGGAGGTGATTCTCCCCCTCTACTCTGCTCTCATGTGAGACCCCACCTGGAGTACTGCATCCAGCTCCAGAGTCCTCAGCACAGGAAGGACAAGGATGACGTGGTGGGGTCCAGAGGAGGGCCACAAGAAGGATCAGAGGGCTGGCTCACCTCCCTTGCGAGGACAGGCTGAGAGAGTTGGGGTTGTTCAGCCTGGAGAAGACCAGGCTGCAGGGATATCTTTGAGCAGCCTTCCAGTACTTAAAGGGGTCCTACAGGAAAGCTGGGGAGGGACTTTCTACATGTCATGTAGTGATGGGATGAGGGGTAATGGGTTTAAACTGAAAGAGGTTAGATTTAGATTAGATATTAGGAAGAAATTTTTGGCTGTGAGGGTGGTGAGGCACTGAAAGAGGTTGCCCAGAGACGTTGTGGATGCCCCATTCCTGGAGGTGTTCAAGGCCAGGCTGGATAGGCTTTTGAACAACCTGGTCTAGTGGAAGGTGACCCTGGACCTGGCAGGGTGCTTGATCTTTAAGGTCCCTTCTAACCCAAACCATTCTATGATTCTATGATTCTATGATTATGAAGTGTGGGGAAAAGATGTAGGCATTATTTAAATAGCTAAATTTTATGGAAAGATACAAATGAAAGAGCTCATTTGTTATCTTTGTATGCACTTTTATTTCCCTATGCGACTTACAACTGAGGAATATTTTTTAAATGGGTTCTCTTTTGTTCACAGATAAATTTTTTATTTTAGGACTAACTGTATCTAGAATAACTGGTACCAATATTTTATTAGTGTTCTTTCCATCCACGTATACCCATGATCTTAAAATTCAAGCATAGCAATCTTCACAAATGTGTAGCAAGAACCAAATTTTCTGGGCTTGGAAATCTTTTCTGCTATGGAAAGGATGTTTTCCTGGCCATACACAACGGTGTTGTGACCTCTATTAAAATAAGTAATTACAAACCAGTCCTTTCTTTTTTGGTTTCTGGACTAGGTCTTGTCATTTCTTATTTCACCTGGAAAAAATTCCAGAGAAAGATTTTAGCTAAATTAAGTAACAGTTTTTCTTCAGAATCTGCAGGGATTGTTCCTCTTCATGCTGTTGTTATATGTAAATTCTGCTGCAACGTATTTCTTGGGTGGTTAGCTTGTACTGAAGAATTGTATTAAAACTGCATTCCTTTAGACATGACAGTTACCCAGCCTCTGTGCTACTGCATACGAAAAAACTACATGCAACATGACTTTGATATCAACTTCTTATATCTTCACATTTATACTGGGAACAAAAATGAATCTGATGATAGAACCTTTTCAATTGTCAGTAGGATTAGGCAGGCATGGACTTCATCTTGGTTTTCAGCTAACTAAATCAGCTAATCTGACTATCTATCTCCAAGACTTGCGTACTTACATGATTGCTATTAACAGCAGCTACAAAATGAGGAATGTTCAAGGGGTTAGATTAAAGCTGCATGGAGCAAACCTGGAACATATAAACCTGCATATGCTGTTTCAGTTGTCTGTTACTACAAAGCATGCTTTAATCCTGTAGATTTGGAACATGTTTGGAGATAATTAATTCGATCCCATTTGCCATGAAGTCATGAAACCCTAATAACACATATTTGGCTTCCTAAATATACATCCACATATTCTTTTGAGACAAAACTGCTCTTTTCTGTGAGAACATCTGTTCACATAAATATACTCAAATGCACAAAATATCCTGAAAGCTGAAATAACTTTTCTAAGGTCTAGAAAATTAGCCAGTCAATCATTAATGATTGCCAGCTATAAATGGAAAGTCACAGCGCTGAGCTTTTCAAAGACAGACATGTATATCTAAAAAGCAAGATAGCAAACTTATCTCCTCTTTGGGACCTAAGGCAAAGGGACTGCAAATCCCATCATTTATCTTGTAAACTCATTTTCTTGTTACTGCTCAGCACACTTCCCTTTGAATACATCATTTGTGCGGCTATGTTAAATGCTTTTTTTAAAACACACATGCACATGCCATATGAAGAGTAAGATGGCAACCCTTAAAAGTAGTAGGCCACAGGAGACCACCAGATGTAAAATGCCAGTGTTTCAAACAGTGTTGAGAATGCTTATGGGAAGGCCTAATGTTTCTCACTGAAGTAATTAATTGGAGTTCTATATATTGTGGCTTCAGAGAAAACTTTGAAAACAGGAAATCTAAAACAAGGTCCATTTTTGTTAAGAGACCTATATTACCTTACTGTTCTCAAGCCAGGCTGCTACCGGAAAGTTGCAGGATTTTTGCATGTGTTGTTATGAACTGGCTTAATGAAGAATAAAAAAAGTATCATCTTGAAGAAAGGTTTTTTTTCCCTGGGACCCTTTGACTCCTCTTTGGGATCACAAGCACACTGCTTCTCAACAAGGTGAGAATGGCACAATCTAGCCTTAAAAAGTTCCATCAATCTGCTTCAGTTGACCTCTCTACAATTCAGCTCCCTCTAAATATTAAGTATGTACAAACTTAAAGAACTTTACTGAGTATGTGCATGTGTGAGAGAACTAAAAAACCAAGAAGGTAGAAATGAAGGTTAATTTCAAAAACTGTGTTGATTCAAAGCAGCTTGATCTTTATTTAAAGAAAAAAATGTTCTATTTAAACTGTCTTGTGGGAAACCTTTTTTAGAATAAAAATACTTATGTTTATGAGAACTTTATTAGAAGAAAAATACTTATGTTTGTAAGAATCTCCTTGGGAGAAAATACTCATGTTTGTCAGAACCTTTTTTTAGAAAAAGGACCTCATGTAGTTGACGTCTGCTGCAGGAGAAAATAACACCTGCCAGGGATGAGAAAGAAAGCAATTGTTCAGGATGTGAGTGAGATAAGGAGAAACTGAAGGTAAACAATCAACAGTATTAGGTAATGTTAAGGGTCCTGTTCCCAGGACCCTAGTTAGCCAATAGTAACTCTGTCTTTAAGATTTTTAAATCATTGTATCCAATCAGTGATTGCCAAATCTGTGTGAATTCTGTATAAAAGTGAATTGCAATATGCAATTGAGGCATAATAAATGGCTACAGCATGATCATATTGGTCTGCGTTTGAGTCCCTACCAGCGGCACTGTCTACTTAATAGCAAGCAGAATTGAAAGTCCAAAGATGATTTTGAAGTTCAATTGATAATTTCTCTCCAGACCCTGGAAAACTACTATAATAAATATCCTTGACACCATATTAAAATTTCAGACAATAAGAAAATTGTAGCCATCTGCATACTTCAGTCTTGTGGGGGATGTGTGTGTGCATGTGTGTGTTGCAAAGATAAAATTCTCATAGTTCTACTGGAGATTCACTTGTGGAAAATTCAGGCTGATGTTGCTTCCTGGCATGTGACCTGCTGTCCTGGGTTAAGCTGAGACAGAGTTAACTTTCTTCATAATAGCTAGCAAAAAGGCTGTGTTTTGGATTTGTGCTCAGGAGAAAGCTGATAAAAAGTGATGTTTACGTGGTTGCCAAGGTCTTTCAGCTTCTCTGGCTGTCTGCTAACAGGAGAAGCTGGGAGGGAGCACAGCCCCAGTTACTAGCCCAGGATTTGATCTTAGGTTCGGGATTGAGACCCAAAGTGGCCAATAATCTATTCCATAACATATATGTCATGCCCAGTATATAGGTGAGGACCCTCTAGAAGATCCCCCCTTTTTTTGGTTCCGGATCTCTTTTGCTCCAGGTAATCTCGCTCCAGGTGGTTGCTCTCGTAAGACCTTTCCCTCCCTGCCCTCCCCTCCCCCCGAGTCAGCTCTCGGTCTGGGATGCTCGCACTGCTATCTCCATTCCGTGAGTGTGGTTTCGGGACTCTCCCTTCTCCGGGAATCGTTAGCCGGGAACAAGCTGAGCCTTGGTTATTGGGTGTGGGGGGGGCAGTATCACTGTGTATCACTCATTTGTATATTTGTATATAGTATTATTTTCAATATTATTGTAGTTTATTGTAGTATTAAATTGTTCTTATCTCAACCCATGAGTCCTTTCTCCCCTTTACCCCTTTAGTTCTCTCTCCTGTCCTCGGATGGGGGGGCGTGGAATTGAGTGAGTGGGTGTGTGGTTTGGCCCCCAGCCAAGGGCAAACCCATCACACCTACACTGCCAAATATCAATAAAGCCTCTCCCTAGTGAAGGCTGGGTACCCTACTATCTACTTCATCTGCGTGAAATTCATTGGACTGCCACAATTTAATTGATATGATTGTCAGGAGGGTTTATGATAGCTAAGGAAAACCTATGGGTTTGGGTTTTTTTAATACTAATGGGCCTCTTATGCTGAAAACAGTATGCATTAAATGCTTGTGCTGTGCTTCAGATCTGCCTCAGCTTGTACTAACGGCTCAGCTCAGAATTGTATGGCACTGTACACATGGGTATTGCCACGGGGCTTTGAATCCTTCTGTAGTAATTTCTTTATTTTCTTCTGAAATCACAGTCACCGTCTAACTTGATATAAAGAGGACATTTTCTCACCTTTTGAATGCATTTTTGCATTTTCCTTCAGACCCAAACTGTACTTTCTGGATAAAATTGGAAATCATATCACACTGGGAGTGAGTGAGGGACTATAATTCATGACTCACCAGCTTAATCTCCGGTATAGAAAAGCTTCAGATGATCTGTGGAGCATGCCAAGCCTCCAAGACAGAATTCACATAACAGCAAGGCAAAAATAAATTGCTATAGTAAAATTAACTGTGCTTGTGTAGGAAAACAAAATCATCATACGCTCTCTCTGCAAAGAGAAACAATATGCTTGCTCCCTTTGGTGCTACAGGGGCAATATAACATGAAAGAACACTTCTGAACTGAAAGAATTACCTGGACGATTCAGTCTTGGAGAGTCTTTGATGGATGCTGTAAAACTTCTGATAAAATACCTCTTTGCAGCTAGCATTGCTCTTTTTTCTGCATCAGTTACGTTTTAGATGAGGATACATAAACAAATTACTGCAGGGCAGTCTGGCACATATAGATCACTTTCTCCATAGTCCCTATGTGCAATCATACGTCTACCACATAATACCCTCTCCTAGAAAATAGTAAATGCAACAAAATACCCTTCTTTCATTGTGTGAAGCCCCTCTTTTTGTCAGCCACGCTATTTCATAGATTTGGTGGGATACAGCAGCATTACTGTACAATAGAGGACAGGTTGCTTTTCAGTTATGCCTACATCATTTTTATTCACGTATTAAGCTGATTCTGACTGCAGACATTCTGTGTTTTCTAGGCATACTACATTCTGTTTATACACCACATCAGGCTTGCTGCCAAAGACTTAAGCTGCAACCTCAAAACCAACATTATAACAAGAATGTTTTACACCACATTGCACTCAGCCTTAGCAATCACCTTATTCCCTTTAATGGCAATTGCTAGTAACAAGACTGAGAGAGCATGAGGTGAGCTCATGTTAGGAGATCATTTACACTGCTAGTTGCCAAAAAGTGTGGTTTGGTCAAGTGTCGAGTTCTGCAGAAATCTTGCAAAATGTAGTGCTTCTGCTCTTTCTACACCCCCGTGACCCAACTGCAAACCAGAATTTCCCACATGACAGGTAGCTTCAAGACTAGCTGAACTTAAGGAGTGTCCTTTTCTGTGGCTTTCGTTTATAACATCTTGCTACTGTATGGATTCTCTGGTATCTTACAATAACATTGTTTAGCAGAACCTTTCCATCACTGAGGGAGGTAAAGTCTCTTCCTTTATGTAGCCGCCCATTTTCACTAAATTTGTAGGGACTCAATTTCTTTGTGAAGTCTGTCAAGTGTCAGTAAGATATGAAACTGTCAGTGAAGGACAGACGGGCAGAAAGACAGCACAACTGAACAAGATGCATTTTTTGGAGAAACGTTTAAAAATAACCTCAAATCTCTCCAAAATGTTAACTACAGCACCCAGGCATGATTCTAACAAAAACCATTGGCGAGGTGCTGGAGCCTCAGATAGAATAGCAAATGTCCTGTCCTTATGTCTGACCAAAGCTGGATTTGTCTTTCAGCAAGCTTGAGAAGCTCTTCAGCAATACTTCCCTACTGCTAACATTGCAAGAGTGACTGTAGAAGCTGTAGTTCTCCTCACCACCCCATCCACTCAACGCACCAACCATAGCTGTGCTGCGGTGTCTTGCAATGGTGTGGGTTACCTGGGGCTCTTCCGCTGACAGTGTTCTGACAAAGAATGATCACATGACTGGATGATTCTGAGATAAAGCACCAGGACCTCTTTTTATTTTAGCAGCAATGGCAGCAGGTTAATGCAGTTACAGTGGGAAATACCACAGCGAGAGTCCTTTGAGGACCATGCATCAGTTTGCCAGTCACGAAGCGGCATTCTTACCTTTCCTTGCAGGGTGAGGCTGGAGATACCATCATTATGCTATGTTCTTACTTTTTAACCTGCTCCTGCCCCCTCTCAAAAAGCTTTTTGTTCTCTCTTGCTCCTAGACCTTAAGCATTTTGTTTTCCAGAATTTATTTATTGTATATCTCTTTTTGCCAATATTTGTATTGCAGGGCTGGTAGAGAGAATGCACAGTATTCTCACCAACTTCACCACGCTTATAGCCCAGACTGGAGGGTCTCTTTGTACAGGCCACTGTTAGAGATTGCTTTGGTGTCAACGTGTGCATGGACACAAGGGACCAGCAGCACATGGGTATGCACCAGCTCACAGTTTAGCAAGCAGACAGGGTTTCACTAACTACTTGCAAAATGTCATGGACCATGGAGCACACCACAGAGTATCTGTTCTGCTTTTACTTCAGTGTTGTAGCTTCAAATCTAATGTCAGTCAGGGTAATGTTTCCCTATGGCTGATACTTTCAAGCACTGAACATTTCCTGCTTTGGACAAGATAAGCCACTGTGAGGCAATCTATAGCATTCATGAGTCTCTTCCCACCTCAGCAACTATATCTTTTAATTCTATAAATAGATTCTAGAATTTTGTACATCATTCTGGAAATATACGCCCTGAGAGGTTCAGGTCTTTCCTTCAACAAGGCCTGTGTGTGGTGGGTTGGCCCTTGGCTGGGGGCCAAACCACACACACCCACTCACACAGTCCCTGCCCCCACCCAATTATAGGGGAGAGAATTAAAGAGGTAAATGACAAAGAGGACTCGTGGGTTGAGATAAGGACAATTTAATAACTAAACTACAATAATATTGGAAATAATACTATATACAAAGATGCAATGTGATACACAGTGATACTGCCCCTCCCCACCTGATGACCAAAGGCCCAGCCCACTCCCAGCCAATGGCCCCGGAGAAGGGAGGGAATGGGTGATACACAATGATACTGCCCCCCTGAAAAGGCTCGGCCTGTTGCCAGCTAATGATGCCCA
>WKFP01013983.1:0-99147 GCA_011057875.1 Pterocles orientalis | reverse complement strand
GATCCCAAAACTCACGGAGCGGAGATAACGAGCGAGCGTCCTGGGCCGAGAGCTAACGGCGTCCGTGGAGGGGGGGGGAGGGGAAAGGCCTTGGGAGAGCGAATGCAGGGACCCAAAGTGAGATGAATCTCGCTTTGCTAAAAGCAGATCCCAAGCTAGAAGCCGGACTGTCTCTCCCCCCCCGCTCTGTCTATGGGGGGAAGAGAGGCTGAATGTATTTTGTCTTTGAGAGTATCCTAGCAATAACTATAAACGTTCTCCTGAGCAGGAATCCAAAACATAGCTTTTTGCTAGCTATTTATGAAGAGAAGGGAGAAGGAGAAAAAAAAAAAAATTAACTCTCCTCAGCGTAACCCACGACACTGTGGAACTAGTTTATGTGCCTTAACATCTCTTCTGTTATAAAAGACCATATGATATACATTTAAGATACTGTTGCTCAGAAAGATATCCATAACAAAGAATATAGGCGGGTTTTTTCTTTTTAATCAGCTCTGTTTATCAAATAGGTAACATACCAATTATAAGATGTCTTAAGAGTGTGCCTGTTAAATAACTTCAGAACACAAGTTGTAGCATATGCCACGTCTTTATGTATGGTGAAACTTTAAACAAATGTGTTCTGGTTGTACATTTTTTCCTTATGCAAATTGTTAAAGTTCTGGGTTTTTTTTTCTTAACAAGGGCATGTAATTTTGCTAATGGATTTAACACTACCATTTGGTCCAATTTCCTCATGTCTGCTTCAGTCAGCACACAAACCACTACACAGGAGGAAAAGCACAGAGATTCATCCCCTTCATTTCAGGGCCCTCAAGGAGGCAATCTGTTATTTCTTTTCCTTTGAAAAACTGTATGTAGTGATGGGTGAAGAGTCAGAGGAGTAGCATGCAGTGAGACATTCACTGGAGCAGAGCCGAGTCAAGAACCATTGAGATAAAAGCAGGTTCCTACTATAGAAAAATGCATTGATTTTTATTATTTTTAAAATAAATTTTTCTCTTTATTTACTTTCTTGCTTTTTTGAACTTTCTTTACCTCCTTCCCTTAAATTATAAATGACATTTTCACTCTCCATATTTTGACCGTTTCCATTTGGCTTGAGATCTGTTTGTGGGAACTGCTTTTTTGAGTGCAAGATTTATATTGGTTTCTGTTTGCCAGTTTTCTCTTTTTGTGGAGTCCTCCTCTCAGAGCAGACAAGTGAGCAGTGTAATGTTCCAGATAGCAAGCCTGATTAGAACAAAGTAATCAAAATTGATTATCTTGCAAACATTATCTTTATATTGTATATTTTTTAATCATGATCACCTCAAGGCTTTACAGCTACAAAAGGTGCTAACACGCCAGAAAAGTCTAACGATCTAGTCTTTTAACTGTAATAATCAAAACATAAAAAAAACCAGAAGTCCTATTTTAGTGGACAACAACTTTTTTATGCAGTACAGCAAAAAAAAAAAAAATTAACAACCAGACAAAACTCCATTGTAACGTGACTGAAGTAAATAATTATTGAGATCAACTAACAACTGAAGTTGTTTGGGACAACATATTTTACTGCCAGAAAGTGGTAAATCCTCAAAAATACCTTGCTTTGGAGGAAATGCCATGAGTGTTCTGAAAAGTATGGGTTTTTTGCTTTAAAGTTAACAGAAAAACCTAATCCAGTCCAGAGAGACAGTTTAGTCGGTAGCCTGGAAGGGAATTTTTTTTTTTAACTCTTTGCTTTGTCTGACTCAGCAAGGACTTAGTCTCCCATATAAGAGACTGATTTTTAGTGTTCTTAAGGAGAAGATCTCTTTTTATCTCTCTTGAGATTTGTTTCTAGAAGATTGTTTTCAGGGTGGATATCTGATTTCCCGCAAAAAAAATATATAGTATAAGTCACTATTCATTTCTTTCTAAGACATTTCCTACGTCTCCTAGTATTAGGAGAGGTGTGTTAAATTTTTACTCTCTCCTGCTTTGCTCCATTAACACTACAAGCACCTAGATGGCCTACACTATTCATTACTTTTATATAGTTTGTGCTACACAAAAGAGTTTTTAACGTGGTTTTCTTTAGTGATTCTGTCATCTTTTGGACTTTCTTTTTCTATTGAATTTGAATTTTACTGTCTGTAATGCTTCTGGAACACACTTTCCAGATCCCTATCTGTGAGCAACTGCAGAAACCAAAACAGGACCACATGACTTCTCTGGCCAATCTCAGTTTAATAAAATATGCATACTGACATTGACTACAAAATTATTATAATAAGAACTGTATTATTTTTAGTTATCAAAATACTTGGAAATTACTGACTAGGAGGAAATTGTTATTTTTTTCATAAATCATAGAATCATAGAATGGCCTGTATTGAAACAGACCTTAAAGATCATCTAGTTTCAACCCCCCTGCTGTGGGCAGGGTTGCCAACCACTAGAGCAGGCTGCCCAGGACCCCAGCCAGCCTGGCTTTGAATGCTTCCAGTGATGGGGCATCCACAGCTTCTCTGGGCAACGTGTTCCAGCATCTCACCACCCTCTGAGTGAAAATTTCCTCCTAATATCTAACCTAAATCTCCTCTTTCTCTTAGTTTAAAGCCAGTCCCCCTCGTCCTGTCACTATCAATCCCTGTAAACAGTCTGTTCCTCTCCTGTTTATAGGCTCCCTAAACAAGAGTGAAAGGTGCTAAAGTAGTAGAATATTATTTGAACATGTTCCACTGACATGAATGCTTATTTAGTATGATAAAAACAATTCATGTTTTTGCAATTTATTATTTTAGATTCAATTTGATGTTACCTATGTGAATATCTTTGGTGCCAAAGCCCCCCGCTGTCTTAAATAAAGAGGAAAAGAGCTCAGCATTGTAGTAATTTTCATACACAAAACCAGTTCAGAAAGCTATTTTGATTTATGAGCCCTGAATAGGTGCAAATTTCATATAAAAAGTTTGTTCAAGGAATATTCACTGGTTAATTGTGTGAGATCACTGATATAATATTAATCAAAGGAATATACAAGAAAACAGCGCTTGATTTTGTAATGTTTAGTTAACTGTCAGTATTTGAAAGAATTTTAATAGCATTGTGGAAAATATACCTGACAGTAATAACATATTTGCAACAATGGTATCAGGATGGTATTTTAGTAGTAGTAGTAGTAGTAGTAGTAGTAGTCTTGTTTTGACCACACAGAGAAACTACTCTGAGTGGAAAAAAAATGCCCTCATGTAGAAGCCACTGAAGCTGCCTTTGGACAATGCCAAAATGAACCAATTTTACTTTATTTAAGACTGCAAGCAGTACTTGGTGCCTACATACAATAGTTTGCCCCAAGTACTGTCCTGCCAAAGTAGTTCTATGAAATGAAGCCTTCCATGAACACTCAGTAACTGAGCTGCAATTATTTTACATCCTCCTAGCAAACAGGGAAATTATCTGTGTCACTTTTCGTTGTTACTCCTACCCTACAACTTCTCAGTTCTTCACGTGGTTATGTATCATCACTGACAGTAATAGCTGAAACTATTTACTAGATTTTTAAAAATGCATACATGTGACCTGTTGCAAAGAAGGTATCAAATGGATGAGCAGTAGACTGATCACACATCATTTCTAAGTCAAGACAATCCTTGGTGGGCAACATTACTAACTTGAGGCTGTTGCATGGTCTGTTTAAGCTGATTGATTACCTCATTTCTATTCTTTCTAAATGGTGTGGACATCACAAAGGTACACTAACATCTGCAGAAAAGGTCAGGAGTTTAACAAATTGTAGTGCAATACTACTTTGTCACTGATGTAGGTGACAAGGCTTTGATTTAACAAGACAGCTAAGGGAGCATTAGCTTTCTATGTTGCAGTCTAGTTATGGTATGTACACTCTCAATCATGTGACAGCAACAGTGAGTTTGGTATAAACACCCCATCCATGTTGGTCTCTGTTTAGCCGTTCACCTGAGGGAGGCTAATTAATGTTTGTTGCAACGTTTTCTTTTCAAGTAGATCATAGATGTAAGACAGACTTCTTTTCGCAAAATGTTTAAAGACGGAATTATTTTCAAGCAAAATGGAGGGAACACTGCATATTATTGGTCCCATGGAAGAGAACTCTAGCAGGCAATGTCTGTAGAATAATACTTTTAGGCTGGAAACCAGTAAATTTTTAACTGCCTCTGTGGTGAGGTTCTGAACAGTTTTCTGTTAAAAAAAATGATATAAAGTAAGTAAATTATTTTCAGGATAGACCTTGAGTCATGTGAGAATTTGCAAGTGTCCTGAATGTGTTGTCCTATATGTGTATATCCTTTAAGTGAGAGATCAGCAGTCAGGAATTAAAATTGCCAGCTAGTATTATACTTTACTCCTGCAGTCCTTGTTGGCTTTTCCTTTCCCCTATCACAGGCATAATTTTACAGCAGCTTGTATGATCTTTATCTATCTTTGATCAGAGTCAGTTACTTCACTATCATAAATTTATGTCAAAACTTTATGAAAATAAATTTCAACTTCTGTTTGGCTCATGTATGATTAAATAATGCTGGCGGTAACGCACTGTTTCAACAAAGAATTGTGTTACCCCAGTAATATGTTTTTGCTCCATAACTACATGACCTCCAAACAAGAAAATTCTATTCTATGCAGCAAATATTTCTGAAATGAACATTTCTGTATATTTTACACATGAAAGTGGGTAAAGTTTTTCAAGCAGATAGAAGTTTTATTCAAGGAAATGCTTGTGAAAAGTTTTTATTTAATACTTGCTAGAATCTAGACTTCAGCTACTCTGATTATAGATTTTTGTGTAGTTGTTGATTAATCTCCTGTAATCTACTTCAGACTTTTTTTAAAATTTGTTGTTGTTGTTGCCTTTCCTTTGCAATGACTTGTAAGGATTGAAATATCTTTTGTGTTGTACCAGACCTTTGTTTTAATTAACTTGGAAACTATTTGGGAGATGCACAAAATTTGAAGGAGGAAGGAAAACATGAGAGGAAAAAACATTTAAATTTCAATATCTCTGTGGGCCAAGGCAAAGGTGTCTCTTTCACCAGATGGGTATTTCTCCTTATGCTTAAGTAGGCGAGAAATTAGATTAGAAATGTAATGGGAGCAGTATTTGCATATTCATGTTTTACAGACAGGTAGTGAACCCTTCAGAAAAAGGTTTCCCCTTCCCTGCAGCTCAGTCTTGTCTTTAAGGGGTTAGATCACTTGCTTTTTAATGAGCTTCCACACATATACATATTCTATCCAGCAGTTTAATTTTTTTAGAAGTCACGGTTGTCTATTCTCTTTGTTTTTAACTTGTATTTGTGTATCATTGTTTATTCTATGTTGATGTTGCAGACAAACTAATCCTGTCTTTTCGCTTCATGTATTTTACTAAATTTAAATCATAACAAGCACAGAAAAAAATAATTGGAAGTCCTGAAAGCAGTATTTGAACCTGCAGCCTTACCTTTTTGGAGATGGAGTTCACCACTCATAAGGAGGTAAAGAAAGTAAAAGCTGGTCTTGCTCCGTATAGGTGATTCAGAAATGTTCTGTTACCAACAACTGCCACTCTGTGATTTACAGTTGGGATGCAAAGCTCTCCTTCGAAAATTAAAGGCCAGATTTTAGCACATGTTTTCATAGGTAGAACCCATGGATTTTAGTGACTGGTTTTCTATTCATTAGTCTTCTCCTAGGAGGAGAAAAGCAGGACTTGTGGTAGCTACTGGTAGGAAAGCCCATAGCTTGTCTGGGTATACTGCCATGGTAGCATATGGGTGTAGAGAACCCTGCAAACAACAGATGGGGTAGGTTAGCATTTGTCTCCCAGGAGTTTAATTAATATCTGGTTCGGTTTTCAGGTAAGGAATTCCTCTAACACTTGATTACATGTTTTACAACCACCCAGGAACACAAACCCATCTAATTTGGCACTTACAATGAATAAGTAAGTAAGTAAATCGTGTGGCTGAGGAACAGGAAGGCCCAAGGACCTTAATGCTGGAGTATAAATACTTTTACTTCAGATTCCTTTGAACCCATATTGTTAGGAAACAGAAGGCTGATGTCATTTAATGGTGCTTGGTAGAAAATGAGCTGCAGATCTCTGTGTTCAAAATCAACAGCTGTCTAGACCTCCACATCCAGAGCTGCCAGTAGTACCATTAGTACATGGGCGGGAAATACCACCTGAGTCACAAAAGGTGTATGACTATAGACACTGAATTTCCGTTTCAGTTTTAGAGAAAAATCTTTGTAAAATCTGGAAGAACAGGATACACAAAACTTGCTTTGTGATTTCCCATATTCTTCATGAGTGAGAGTTCTTCAGTTTTCCTAAATAAAAATCTTTTGTTCTAACTTTAGCTATCTAAACTTTAGATAATTAACCTAAGAAAATGTTATCCTTTCCTGTACTAAATACTGTTCAAAGTTCTGTATGCAAAGGGCAATTAATCTAATTTTTAAAACAAGTAACAATTATACTGAGATGAGATGCTTTTTGATGATATTTTTTCTGTTTCTATTCCTTATTTAGGGCACCTAGAGTTCTAGAACTGAAAGGGAAGCAAGCTTGTACATAGCCAAAGTAAAGCGGGAGAAATAACATCTGTGGGTTTGTGTAGTTTGTTTGGCAGCAGGGGAGGGGCTACAGTGGTGGCTTCTGTAAGCAACTGCCAAAGGTTTCCGCAACTCCAAGTCTGTTCTGGTAGTAAGAGAGGGAACACCAAGATGTCCCCTGTGAGAAACTGCTGGAAGATTCCCCAGCTCCAGGCTGGACCTGCCCCTGGCCAGGGCTGAGCCAATCGGCGCCTCTGCTAATGACAGATGGAAGAGGGGGCACAGTGCAGGGAGCAGGGGCATGGCCCCAGGCAGGGCCCAGCCTGGTCAGTCCATCCAGCTACTGCCTGCTGCCTGCCCAGCCTCCACCGACCCAGCACCCTCTGATGGAGAGCTGGGAGTTTATCAGGAGCCAGCAAAAGAACCTGCAGAGAGAGGGGAGTGGGATGTGAGAGCAGACATGTAGGTGAGTGAAGAGAAAGGAGAGGAAGGAGGTGCTGGAGCAGAGATTCCCCTGCAGCCTGTGGTGAAGACCATGGTGACAGACGTTGTCCCCATGTAGCCCATGAAGAGCAGAGCTCACCTGCAGCTTATTGAGATGCAGCTGTGGTGGATCCCACACTGGAAGAAGTAACTGTGTCCAAAGCAGGCTGTGAATATGTGAAAGAAACCACATAGAGCAGTTAGGGGAAGGACTCATGTTTGAGAAGTTTGGGAAGGACTCTCCTGTGGAAGTGACCCGATGCTGGAGCAGGGAAGGCTGTGAAAAGCCCTCTCCTGAGGAGGAAGGAGTGGCAGAGACAACACGGGGTGGACTGACCGCATCCCCCATTCCCTGCGCCGCTGTGCCAACCCAGGGGAAGACGGTAGAGAAATCGGGAACAAAGCCTTTGGGCCTGGGAAGAAGGAAAGGCGTGGAGTACAAGTGCCTTTCTAAGACATGGCTCTCTCTCTCATTATCTTACTCTGGTTTTGATTGTCAACAAAATTAATTGTTTTTGTGTTTTCCCAAGTTGAGTGTGTTTCTTCCCCATGACCATAAGTGGTGAGTGAACCCTCCCTGTCCTTGCATCACCCCACGAGGTTTTTAGCAAGAGGTTGCTGCTGTGCTTAGTTTGCCAGGTGGCCTTAAACCACGACACAGTACAAGGCTGTAAAGGCCATATCTTTTGACTGAAACTTAATTTCAACATTCTCCCCCCTAAAAAACCTCATTTATTTTAGTTGTATTATTGCAGAAATATAAATCTGGTTTGCAAAAAAAGTATATGAAAAATAACAAAAGCAGACCAAGAGTGTATATACTCACAATAAAAAAAAGTTTGAGCTGCACAGTCTTCTTCTAGACGGAGTTGTATACATGGGCCTGTCTAGCTAATCTAATGTAAGAACCCTATCTTCCTCACATCACAGCCTCGAGCAAAATGATAAGATAAATAGTCCAGACCAAGTGGTGCTTTAACTCTCCATAACAAGCTGTTTGTAATTCAAATCCTTGTTTCCTTCAGTAATTATATCAATAAGGACAAAAATCAGAGCTTGGACTGAAATACATGTTACCAAGTTGGTACACTGCCATCCTTCACATTCCCCTGTAAAAAATAAAATTGTGAGTCAACTATTCAGAAACAGAAGATATCCTCCCAGAATAACTATCTGGAGATGGACCAACTATTATCTCATCAGAAGTTAATACAGCTATATTTAAAATTAAAAGCCAGAAACAACAACAGACGGAAGGAATGCAGTCAGCAGAAAAGAAAAAAAAAAACTGTTTAACTGTAATTTTGATTCTGTATCTCTCCCCAGGGTCCTCTTCCATCTTACACTGCATCAACCAGTTGGCTCACAGACTGCTCTGCACACAGTGGAGATAAGCTGCACATGTTGCTGTGTGTATTTGGCACACAGTGGGTCAAACTGCATAGCTCTTTAGATAGCTCAGAGTTAGCCTAAGACCTTTGTATCTGTCCCCCACTGTTTTGGGTTTCCTTTGTTGTTAGGATGCCTTCAACAACCTTCATGCTGTTTAATTTCAGCCAGAACCTCTCCTGAATGTGTAGAACTGAGAGTAATTTTCTTTATTTTCTAAATTATTATAAAAGGACATTATAAACAGTAGCATTATTTAGTCCTTGTAAATTGAAGTCATACTAAATAAAAGGGGCAATATGATGATTGTTCCATTGTTTTTTAGGGATAACAACATTTTCAGGGAAGTGGTAATAGCTTTTTAATAAAGATCAACATATAAGTGAAGGAAAAGCTGATTTTTGTCCCTACAGACCTCACTTTCCTCAAAGAACAACAGAACAAGAAACACATGCTTTCATGTTTTCTGATAATACAACATTACATGGTTGGGAATGAAAACAGGGAGATTGGTAGGCTTTTTGATTTCTAGAAAGTCTGAATTGAAATACATTCAGTTGTATACAGATAGAGATGTGGATACACAAGCTATTTTGCTGTGGGTTTTTTTGAGAAAGCAAAACTTAAAACTCTAACCAAAACCCTTTTAGACTTCTAGACAGTTTTGGAAGAAATCTCTAGGTTGTAATATACCCTGACATTTTGGGGGTTTTTTTTCTGTGTCTTTTCCAACACGAAGGATTCAAGATCAGAACTGAAATCTTGCTTAATTTAGGAAAATACCCAGGATTTGGACTGTAGAACCTGAAAGCAAATAATCTCAATTTTTTTCCTCTTTTGAACCAAGTAGTTACAAAAACAGCCTATGAAATTTTGTCTTTGACATTTTTCTTGTTCCCTGGCTTACTTCGGACTTATACTTTATTTGGAATGACACTTCCTCATCCCATTTATTCACAATTAGTCAACTCTGATGGAAAAATGAAAGAAAATGCTAACTACCCTCAAAGATAAGTTAAGGAAAAATGTATTAACTTATAACCCAGGAAAACATACAACTAAGTGAAACATATAATTTGTTACTGTTTACTAGAGGCATCCAGACAGAATATCTACCATTTTCTCTCAAAACTCCAGAAAAATAAACTGTAGGCCTTGGTAACCAAGAGAAAAATATGCAAGAGAATCATAGGTAGAAGTCTATTGCCCACTGTAAAAAGACAGGCTGACATGCACTATGAAGGACAAAATAAAATTTATTAAAAGGTGAAAAGATCATAAAAAATAATGATCGTTCATGAATGACGATAGCATGGAGGATACATTGGCAGAACAGGAGTCAATCCACAGTCTGAATCTGTACCATGGATGGGGTGGACTAAAATCTCAGTGCTGTTTGACAAGTTATGGCTATCGAGTGCTCTTCCTGCCCACAGATTTAGTCCATGGAGTAATTACGGCTATGAGCAAGAGCAGATGAGGACAAAGGCATTTTTAGATTTAATGGCAATGTTTTCAAATGTCTGCCTAAAGCGTGTAAGACTGTAGATCCCAAACAAAAGAGAATCTGGGTTTAAAAATGTTGAGTTAGAGATTTAATAAAGGATTAGCCGCACTATTCAAAAATGGATAAGTAATTAAAATGCATGATGCATAGTTTTGCCTGCATTTTCCAGAATTCAAGCCTTGTACATACTAAATTTGTAACACAGAAAGGGGAACACACGCGTACCTAATAAAAAAGGATCTTAGATTGCCACACTGCACAAACTGGCATAGACAACTCAAAACCCACTAGCAGATACGTGTATTTAATTAACATGGGAAAGATTGTTGTCAAACTTCTTTCTTTCCCTACCATGAACTAACACCAAAATTAAAACCATGCCTGAATCTTAAAAGGAAATTACCCATTGTAGTCAGTATGCAGCAAGGTTTTCGTCTCTTTGTTCTTTTTTTTTTTTTTTTTTTTTTTTTTTTTTTTTTCACGGATCACTTTACATGTGCAATGTGCTCTGTTGTGTGGTTCTATACATTTGGCATAGATCTCAGCTTGGTAATGATGAATTTTCCTGGCAGACGAATACTTGGTCGGATCAGTCATGGAAATAAACTCTTTTGGACTGAGGTTTGCATGGAATTGTATGGGTATGTGTACACTGACCCCAGGTTGAAAGAATGTTTCCTTTCAACAGTTTGAGTGGAAACTGATAATTTCTGTTGTTTTCAGAGCAGTAGAGACATAAAAAAAGGAGGTTTGAGGGTTTAATTGTTTTTGTTTTGATTTAAAGGAGCTCGAGAGACATCACAATGCTTTTGCCAGAGAGAAAATCAAGAGAGGAAAAGTGCAAGCATAGTTTTAGCTTATATAATGTTTAACAGGATTAAACAAAAATGCTAGCGATGCAGGGGGTTTTACCCTGGTCTCTTCCAGCACTAAGCTTTCTTGACTTCACGTGGCAAAGCAATTCACAGTGAAAGGAATTGTGAAGATGTAAAACATAATGTTTTTTAAGACACACACCATATGTTTTTTAAGACACACACCATCATGGCAAGAATTACTATGTTGCCAGTTCAGGCCTCCAAAATAAAATGTATCAGCAAATAGAAAAATCTGCACTGGAAAGAAATGGAGATTGACAGTTTTGGTAGACGTTTAGGATGTGAGGCTGATTAGCGTCAAGATAAGAGGAATTTTATGAGCTGCCTTGAATTCAGTATGAACCTGTTAACGTTTCTGCTTGTTCACCCTTGCTTGTAGAGATGCTTAACAGAAGAAATTCATAAATCTCACACTAACATGACCAACTAGGTGAACTAAATGCAATGGATAAATTAAATCAACTGATTTAGTCTATTTTTCTGTTTACTTTGCAACATGATAAAAACTACAATATTTATAAAACTACTTGATTCTTTGAACCAATGGTGGCTTTAATGTTTTTTAGAAGTGTGGGGTGCTGAAAAAGAGTGCTGGAGTTTTGGAATAAACTTGGTTTTCATGTGCATACAATTAATGCAAGTTTCAGAAGTGTGTGGTACAAAAGAAGAACAAAACAAGTTATTTATTATCAAGTTAATACTAATCAAGAAACTTTTCATGGTTTTTGGCCATTACTTTATAAATACCCTAAAACTTTCTCCTGCATTCTCTTTTTCTCACTTGGAGTAGCTACATGCCCATACAGGTGAGCTTGTGGATAGCTCATTGCATGCCATGGCATGGGTGCATGAATGCACAAGATCTCTAATATATGTTCAAGCCCCAGTTAAAAAAACCAAATAGAAACACAACAAAAACCAAAACCAACCAAACAAAAAAAATGTGGAACTTTCTTATATTTTGTAGTTAGCTGCATGCTGGAGATGTTGCTGACTGTCTTCAAATTCACGGAAGTATGCAGGTGTGATAAAAAATGTTCCATCAAACATAAAAATATGTCCACCAGCAGAGGAACAGGTGTATCAAGTTTGCATAGAAAGGTTTTTGGTGGGGGGGGGGCCTAAAGGGGTGGCTTCAGTGAGAAGCTGCTAGAATCTTCCCTTATGTCCAAAAGAGCCAATGCCAGTCGGCTCCAAGACAGACCCGCTGCTGGCCAAAGCTGAGCCCATCAGCAATGGTGGCAGTGCTTCTGGGATAATTTATCTAAGAAGGGGAAAAAAATGCTGCAGAAAAGCTAGTAGGAGAGAGGAGTGACTATATGTAAAAGCAACAACTTTGCAGACACCAAGGTCAGTGAAGAAGGAGGGGAGGAGCTGCTCCAGGCGTCAGAGCAGAGATTCCCCTGCAGCCCATGGTGCAGCCCATGGTGAGACAGCTGTGTCCCTGCAGCCATGGAGGGTAAAGGTAGAGCAGGTGGATGTGCCCAAAGGAGGCTGTGACCCTGTGGGAAGCCCACACTGGAGCAGGCTCCTGGCAAGACCTGTGGCCCTGTGTAGAGAGGAGCCCACGCTGGAGCAGGTTTGCTGGCAGGACTTGTGACCCCGTGGGGGACCCACACTGGAGCAGTCTGTGCCTGAAGGATGGCACCCCATGGAAGGGACCCACGCTGGAGCACTTCATGAAGAACTGCAGCCTGTGGGAAGGACCCACACTAGAGAAGTTCATGGAGAACTGTCTCCCGTGGGAGGGACCCCACGCTGGAGCAGGGGAAGAGTGTGGGGAGTCCTCCTGTTGAGGAGGAAGGAGCAGCAGAGACAACATGTGATGAACTGACCACAACCCCCATTCCCTGGCAGGGGGGATGTAGAGAATTTGGGAGTAAAGTTGAGCCTGGGAAGAAGGGAGGGGTGGGGGGAAGGTGTTTTAGCGCATAGTTTTTATTTCTCATTACCTTACTCTGATCTAATTGGTAATAAATTAAATTAATTTCGCTGAGTTGTCTGTTTTGCCCATGATGGTAATTGCTGAATGATCTCCCTGTACTTATCTTGACTCACAAGCCATATGTTATATTTTCTCTCCTCTGTATGGTTGAGGAGGAAGAGTGATAGAGTGGCTTGGTGATCACCTGGCATCCAGCCACAGTTAACCCACCACAACAGGGAGCACAGGCAGTAACTTTTTGACATATCCAATGTTACTCTGGATCTAACAAAGAAGAAATAGTTGCAAACAAAACAAAAATATGTTAATAATTTAAATAATTATTACATATTGTATTTTCAATTTGCAAATTAAAATCAGTTCATCTACTGCTGTTTGCTCTAAGGTATTTGCTCATACAGCTTTCTGTGTGGAGAACCTTTTCTTATAATGTTCAGGGTGTTGGCCAGACACGGACTGTTTTTTCTATTTTCAGAATTATTCTTTATCTCCTGAATACTCAAAAGCTGTGACCTATATTTTGATTATCTTATCATAAAGGTAACACTTCTAGCAGTACAAGTAATACCATCATATTGGGCTGCTCTCGGGGTTGAACCTGCTGTGAAACTGAGGCAGGGAAAACTGTGACAGAGAGTGACACTAAATCTTCTACTTAATTGAGGTCAGCTCACACCCTTGATACTTTTAGGCAAAGCAATTCAAATTTAATGAGGAATATGAACTGAATTAATCAAAGGTATAAGAGCAAGTTAATTTTATTTCAAAAAATAATAATTGCTGAATTTTTATATGGACAAATAGGGACAAAAAGAGATACCTGTATATATGGATAATACAATTTCTTATGTGTGTGAGGAAATGAGAGACCTGGTTACCAAGGATATGGAGAAGGCTGAGGTACTCAATGGCTTTTTTGGCCCCAATCTTCACGAGCAAGTGCTCAAGCCACACTGCCCAAGTCACAGAAGGGAAAGGCAGGGACTGGGAGAATGAAGAACTGCCCACTGTAAGAGAAAATCAGGCTCAAGACCATCTAAGGAACCTGAAGGTGTACAGGTCCACACAACCTGAGAAGATGCATCCACAGGTCCTGAGGGAATTGGCGGATGACATTACTAAGCCACTATCTATCGTATTTGAGAAGTCATGGCAGTCTGGTGAAGTTCCCGCAGACTGGAAAAGGGGGAACATAACCCCCATTACCATTCCCCAGGGAAAAAGGAAGTCCAGGGGAACTACAAGCTGGTCACTCTCACCTCAGTGCCCAGGCAAGATCATAAAGCAGATCCTCCTGGAAACTATGCTAAGGCACGTGGAAAACAAGGAGGTGATTAGTGACATCCAACATGGCTTCACTATGGGCAAATTGTGCCTGAAAAATTTTGTGGCCTTCTACAACCAGGTTACAATGTTGGTGGATAAGGGAAGAGCAGTTGAAGTAATCTACCTGGACTTGTGCAAAGCGTTTGACACTGTCCCACATGACATCCTTGTCTCTAAATTGGAGAGACATGGATTTGACAGGTGCACTAGGAATTGTCTGGATGGTCACACTCAAAGAGTTGTGGTCAATGGCTTGCTGTCCAAATGGAGACTGGTGATGAGTGGCATTCCTCAGGGGCTGGTACTGGGACCAATGTTGTTTAACATCTTTGTTGGTAACATGGACAGTGGGATTGAGTGCACCCTCAGCAGGTTTGCATTTGAGGAGTCATAACAATTATTTTAGGCCAATTTTCCACTAAAATGCCCTTTTCCACAAGGAACAAAAATGTCTCACTGTTTTTAAGTCACTGAGAAATGGAAGATAGGAAAATGAAAACCAAAGTATGACACTTTTGTGCAGTAGCATGTTTGTGGCGTAACTGACAATCCTGAAAATACCTTCTTAGCAATAGAAACAAGATAAGTTCCTGGCCACAGAATTCTTGTAGTTGTGCTTGTCATTTTGAGCTTGACCTGAGTCTGATGTTCTTCTTAAAGATTCACTTTTGGATCCTGCAATAAGGTGCAATTCACCTTTTTTTTTTTTTATGTTCTGTGGGAAAGAATTAAAAGGTAAGAACTGGTTTTGGGAAGGTTCAAAACACCACAAAGAATAAAAAAGCAGTCAAAGGCTACCATGAGCTAAAATTGTGGTGATTTAAGTTGGACCTTCTAAGGAATGATCCCTGTATTTTCAGTCTTTCATGTTGGTAATATTTTTCTCTGCCAAAATAATTAATAACAAATACCACAATCAAAACTCAGAAATTTCCCTCACAAACAACACAAGATATGGTATTCCACTTCATAAAATGTCTCAAAATTGTGAGACATTGCCAAAAAGAGTTACCTCAACTGATATTACAGAATATTCTTTTTACAATAAACAAAGTAAAATCAGATGCCCACTAAGGCATTAATAACTGTATAAAGTGTTATTTAATTTGGACTTTTTTCAAATCTGTATAATGAAAAAAGTTTTGTTGCTTGTGGATTAACAGGATAGGCAATTAGTCTGCTCTTTAGTGTAATTAGCGCTTCCTATCTATCCACCCCCAGATCACAGAAGATCTGTGAGACCTATTTCATTTAAGCAAATTCCTACCTTTCCCAAATTCTTTAAAGGCATGTTCTGAACATTAAATTCTTGCTTTTTACTCACTCTCTGCTGTCCTCCTTGTGTCTTTGGAGAACCAGGAGCACAAGGTGCGAGGGCAACTTTGATTCTCTTAAGGGGGGAGAAGGCTCTCAGCTACTAACTTCATTGCCGGTTTGGAGATTATATTTCACCATGTATCTGCTGAACATTTTTTCCTGAGTAACCAAAGAGTTGCTGTCCTACTTCAAAACATGTTACAGTCATAGCTGCTTCTGAGTCTCTCATCTAGTTGAGTGCCAGGTGAAAGCCATTCATGGCAGTGGTTCTTCAGGATGTTGTCCAAATTCTCTCCCGAGCAGCAGAAAGCAAAGCAACTGTAATAGTGTGACCGGAGAACTGGTCTCCCATGTGAGGTATTACAACTGCCAGAAACAAAGTGGTTGCAATGCATTCGCTGTGGGTGTGATGTTCCTATCAGTGGCTGCAGACACTGGCCCGAAGGACTTTTTTGCAAAGGAGAAACACTGCTGGATCCCTGCCAAGACTATTCTTGCCATAATGGCATACAGGCTTGCACGTGTGGCCAGACCACAGATGGGGTCATGTAGCCCATCTGCCCTACTGAGTTTGTGAACTCCAGAAAAAGAGAGAAAATTTTCATCTTGAATTCCATCAGTATATTGTTTTGAATTTGCTGAATTTACACAGGGAATATTTACTCCTCAGGCAACACTGCCCTGGAGCCTATCATCATGGAGAAAACTGAATTATGCCTCTAAGATCACTTTTGGAGAGCCTTACTGAACCAGAGCCACCCAAGGATGCATCGTTTGCTGACACCACCATCACAACAGTAACTGTAAGGGAGGTTGGGGCAGCCTGCCCTAGAGGTCCTAAATTATACTTGGCACATTTTAAAATGCAAATATTATGTCAGGCTACTAATTTATTTTCGCTATATAAGTTAAAAAAAAGATGAGTGGATGTTTAGGAAGTCTTATACACAAATTGTTTAAGAAAACCTCTAAGTTCTCACAAATGTGAAACGTCTTTAAGTCAACAAAAATTTAAATAAAATAAATGATTTAGGTTCACATTTCTAGTGTATGAGCACCTCTACAAACAATTTGGCAAAATTAATTATTTAAATTCTTGTAACAGGTACATAACTTTGAGATAACTTTGCGTGCTACATTTTCAATACTCAGCTCAAAAAGAAACACTAGGACACAGGCCTAAAAACTACAAGCTCCTGATAAGATGGTTTTATTTACTAGGAGTTCAGCTATATAATCTTATTTTAAAACAGATATCTACAGTGCATAAAGAAATAACAAATGTCATTGTTTTCAGCCAAATTGTATCTAGTTTTTACTGTTTCTAATGTTATAAAATATCTCTATAAATTTTGTGTGCAAAGGATATATTAAGTTATATTTAAATAAGGTGCAGAAGCAGCTGGTGTTGAAAGGCAAAGCAGGAGGCAAACTTGAAAGCTGTGTTAAAGCTGTGCTAAAATTATGCTCTTTTAGGGAACAACTAGATTTGACTGCACCCTATGAAACCTTTTCTTCTTGAAAAATGTTGTGACCAAAAAGAAACTGTTATTAATAGAAACACCTCTACATCACCAAATTTCATTTAAAAAATAAAATTTAAAAAACTCCAGAAGATCAAAAAAGAACAATGGAAATACAAATATCTGAAATATCCTCAGAACAGGATGTTTCCACTTTTCATTGCAAAATTACTTGTTATTTCTATTTTAGTTTAACTGTTATACATCAGAATAAAGATAATAATATGAAAAGATAAATTTTGACACATCAGAAAATCCTCAAAGACCAGAAGATGAATTAAATAAAGAAAAAACTCTGTGGAAAATAGAAACCAGGAAATATGTTCTTGAGTAAATACAAAATTACATAGACCGGTATTACAAAGGTTAAGAGGACAATAACCAACAATTAATAACACCCGTAAAAAGAAAATGTTAGGAAAATTTTTGAAACAAGTTTAAAAATGAAAAGTTCTTTGGTGTTTTTTACTCTTTATAAAATCATTGTTGATCTTTATTGATCAGATGCTTAACACAAACTGTCAACAAAGTGGTAGAAACATATGACACAGTGGGAAATTAGTAAGGTAAATAAAACACAAACAGGACAGATGCTGGACTAACAGAGGACAGACAAATCTTGAGACTGGGCTCCTTAAAAGCAGGACAAGTAAAATGCATCTAAAAATAGTGTAGAAAAAATTGATCCTGCCTCAGATAAGAGGAGTGGTATATCTGACATCATGGGATCCTTCCATTCTACTATTTCTATAATGCTAAAGATAAAATGTAATATTATTACTATATTACATCTAATCTTGAGTACAGGAATGGAGATTTATGAATTCATCAAGCAAAGAATTTTGAGTAATGTTCTTGGTAGATATACATATGCAGAAAGGAATTTTATTTATTTATTTCCATTTCAACAACAAGAAAAGAAATCACAGAATTATTGATTAAGGAACGCTATATTTTCTGTCATTTTAATGCAGAGAACAGGAAGACGAACAAGACATTACTGTATTTGAAAAGCAGAGGGAACACAAAGAACTCTCAAAAAAAAAAGAACAAATAAAAATGGATCCTTCTGAACAACTCACTGATCTTTCCTTGAATATTACCTTAAAGTGTTAAGGAAAGTTTTTCTTTTCTGTTCCTCTCTGGTTATTGTCTATCCCATATCTCCCATCTGCTGAGACTGACTTGTAGGAATTTGCAGTGGGGAGCATTTTTGTTAAAATGTGGACTCCATATGTGCAGCAGAGAAGCACTAGCAGGAATTTTGCTTCCCTGACTCTTCCACATCAAGGTTCTGCTATTCGTCCAGCTACCTGTCCTCCCTCATGCATAGTGTCACTTTTGATACTGTGTAGAAGGATTTGAAAAAAAAGATAGCTGCTGCGGACAGCTGAGGTACCCTTAATGCTTCATTCACTGTTACTGCCAGTGGAGTTAAAGAAATTACTTTTCCAGTGATAAATCTATTTTTTTTTGGCATGGTGAAAAAATATATTCTAAGAGTACTCACAGTTCACTTCTCCACTTTCTCTATCACTTCCCAATATTCTGACAACGAAACGTGTTGGCTGCTCCACGCTGTGGTTGCTCTTGAACTGGCAACTGGGTGGAATTGCTCCTGGTGAGATGTCCATCTCTTCATCAGTGCACTGTGGATTTCCAGTGAGCTGTGTGATGTGTTACAAAATGACACATGAGAGTTGCCCAGCCACTTGTACTTGTAAACCTCCAGGCCATGTGTAGATGAATTGTGTTACCCAGACTAGTGATGCTAATGCATTAGTATCACATATGAAATGTGTGACAAAAATTTGAAAAACTTAAGTACAACAACCCTTCAGCCCCTTCAGCATGTATAATGATAACTGTAATATGCAGACAGCATTCGTCTGTCTCATGATTAGAACAGAGGAATAGTGATGTGATTTTTTAAAATTTTGTTTGTCAGTCATTTATTTGAAGTGTGACTTGGACAATTTATTTAACATGTTCTCAGATTCCTTCTACTCCTATTTACCAGAAACCTATTTTATTGTAACGATGGGTTTCATTTACTAAACACTAACTAGTAAAAAATTTTGAGTCTGGATTTTTAGTTTACCTTAGTCTATTCTAAAAGGAAGGACATCTACAAAACTCTAGTTCTAAATTCTAAGTATACCCAAAGTTAAGGACCTTTGGGTCTATGGACCTTATTTAGGCCAATTTATAATTTTATCTGTTATTTAAGTATCCAGAAATATCAACTGTAACACTTACAATACAACTTTACCATCCTCCTGACGTTAAAGTATCTCTTTTTTTCTATTATTTCTATATCTGGCAGTTGCTCTGGAGGTGAAGCTCTTGACTGTATCACACAACAGCTCAAAATACACTTACCAAACAGCTTTCGATTTAGAAACAGAAACTATGCATGCAAATTTCTTCAGGAGTATCACGTGAAGGGCCAGTGATCTGTAGTGTATCTTTGGATTTGTTCACACATGAATCCAGTAAACACAACCAACCAAAGGCAGTGGGACCAAACAGGTAACACTGTGAAAACTAATTTACACAAGTTTAAAATCAGGATTGCTTTTTTCTTCACATGTTGTGAAGCTCGCTGTCATAAGAGCATTGCCAGATGAACATAACTGTATTGCTTCTAAACCAGAGCTGTCTTGCATGAGGTCAGTAGGAAGACCTACCAGACAGTGGGCTGCAGTAGGATAGCTAAAATCTCCATCTAGTATCAAAAGGGTTTTAATTTAAGTGTATATATCTATTTTAATAACTCTTGCAGAACACATCTTGCATCAAATGACAGGATATTGAATCAGCACTCCATATAAAATAAGAAATGACATATAAAAAAGTGCTTGAAAGTAGAGAAAAAAAATCACAAGAGTAAGATGGGATTTTCAAATGCATGAAGTGTAGATCTCCGATTGCCCTGAAATCAATATTAAAACATTCAACGACTTCTACAGGAGCAGATTTAGTACTATGCTGTTCACATTCGTAATTCCCCCTTATAAGTATTTTTATACCTCAGAGAGTAAAGAAACATAATATGCTAATGACTGTTCGGTTACTCCAGGATTTTCTTGGATTTCATTTACAAAGTACATCAGTACACGTGGCTACAAAATCTTTGCTGCATCCAAACTATTTGCCTGGTGCTTGATAGCAGTGTAATTGAGACAGTGGCCAAATAGATAATTAAACCTTTTCAAATACCTGAGGTGCTTTTTAATAAATTGCTGTTCTACTTAAAAAGTGCATTTTTAATACAATATTTCTGGCTTTAATCTTGCTTTAAAATAATTTATGAGTAAATATCACTGAATTACACAGCGATTTTCTAGGACAGACAGGCTGACAGATACGCTTACATATCCCTCCCTGACAAAACTATAATGACTTTTCAAGTACAAAAAACATTTAAAGCAACAATTATAAAAGAGATGAAAAAAATACCCTAATCAAATGCTACACGAGGCCGTGTAGATCTGTGTATTTTCAGCTGCATCTCCTGCAACATGATGCTTATTTACATAGCTGGCAGGCCAGTATTAATAATAATGACTACATTGTTCAAAATGTGTTAGTTAATTACATGGCATGAACACGAATGTAGATACAGCCACTGAGACCTTATCTTTCATGATGCTGAATGGCAATCTGAGATTTAACAGAGCAAAATAGGAAGAGATGTAGTTTAGATATGATATGAGGTGACAGGGAAGTACCACCAGAATAATCAGGATAATTTTCAGGAAAGAAAGGGAGTGATGCAAGAAACGCCTTCTGCCTCCATGGCAACAGAGCTGATGTTTTACACGTTCTATCCAAGATGCCTGTGTAGTAAACCTGCATTATATCAAGTCAATTTGTCCCACATGAGAATAATTTATCTTATCAGATGAGAGGCAGAAATGAATTAGCAAGAGGACAAACTGTTGTACCTCTGGTTTATGCCTGTGGAATACAGGTCACAAAACCAATCACATCCTGGGCAGAGAAAATTGTGATCATAAATAATAATCCATTCAATGTCCCTCGTACAGGAAATATGAAAGTCTCAGAGAATGTCAATAAACTAATTGAGTTTGAATGAAAACAGGGTGAAATTTCAACAGAAAACTGCAGACAGAATTAGACAGGATCTAATTGTAAGGGTTTAATGGGAATATGAATCTGATTAACTACAGTGTAACAAATATTAAACACAAAGTATCACCTATAATTGCCTTCTAAAATTTTTTGCTGATAGAGAAGTTAGAGAGCAAACAAGGAGAAATATCATTTTAAAAATAAAAGAATCAGAGAAATCACAATAGAATGAATTACTCCATCGGACTACCCTGTCCCAAAGAATACAGTAGATAATATTTTTTTTCTCAGATCTAATTTTGGTCTACAGAAGATTCCTCTCTGCAAAGGCCAAAAACACACAAAAAAATGAAGAATGTACAAGTAAATTAAAAAGTGCACAGGCAAAGTGTTAGGACTAGCTCAACATGCAGTTTGGTCAACAAATACCCTGCAACATAGCTTCTACAGAGGAAGCATCCAGAGATACGCCATCTCTAGGAATCTCTTACAAGATGTCTGCAAAGAATCTGCTGATGCTGCAATATAATATCAAAGGATTTGGGGGTCTGTTCTGCAATTCTGCGTCATGATACAGGAATGCAGCTCCTCCTGACAGAAAAGTTGACATGACTTTGTTACCACAGTCCTACTTCTGTAAGTAATAATGTCTGTTAGCAGTATATTTTTAATACCTCTGTATTTTCCCATAGAGGCTTTTTTACAAATGTGGTGGCACGCTAAACAAATGTTTGGTTTTTCTGCTCGTATAAATCTGCTACACCTATATCACCTTTTACAGTTAAATACAATACATTAAAATTTGAAAAAATAATCTAAATGTAGACTCATGCTCAATAGGTTTAATTAATCTTAATTGTATCAAGGTAAAATTTGCCATGTAACCATACCAATTTACCTTATTGTTCTCCCAGACTGCTTTAATTAATCAAAATTTATATTCATGAAGAACTGAAAATTGGAAGACCAAGGGCATCTATGTTCAGGTGCAACCACATCAAATGATTTGACATTTAGTGTCTTATTTTGACATCAATACTGAACAAAGTATTTAATGATTGTACCCTCTTGTTATTATGCTGCAGTTATAAGAGAAGAAAGCTTTGCCCCCATGTATTATTTTTACAAAATTAGGCAACATTTGTTAGAAGAAAATCTGCTATTAGTAGGAGTTGTAATGATTGTATCTTCCCCACATTTGAGATTGAATTATGCTCACATTCTTTTGTCTGAGAAATTACTTTTGAAGTCTTGTTCAAAAATTCTGTAGAGTTGTTTGCCTTTGCACTGTTGTTGTGCTTCATTGGTAGACAAAATAATTTCTGTTTGTCAGTTTGATAAGCACTTTGAGAAAAAAAAAAGCTTTTTAAAAAGATACTATTGGTGGGCTCATTTTGAAAGGCCTTGTAATACAGCTTCATAAAGTCATACAAATTTGAGGTGAATAGACATTTGGTCATCTGGTTTAGTTCAGCCACAAATAACTCAAATGAGTTTTGCATTATTTCTATGGGGTCCCCTGGGAAATTTTTCTACAGACATACATTTAAATTATAGAAATTGTATCCTGATAGTCAAACTAAATTTGTCTTCACTCAATTTCATCTCACTCTCCCCTCTTATGTTTCTGGGTCTAACCAAGGTACTTAACGTCCTTTTGTGAAAAAATAATCCCTTAATTATCTTTTTCTTTTTTTAATTCTGGAAATACAAAGGTAAGACTTGAACCCTTCTTACAAAGGATGAAAAATGAATAAAGAAGGAGAGATAATACACCAAAGACCTCAGCAGTCTTTTTTTTAAAAGAAATGATAAACCCTCATGAAACACTAAGTAAACAGAATGCAGGTAGGCAACAGTAAAAGTGAGGGGTTGCAGTTGAATTTTATTGAGTCTGTAACAGCAATCTGAAAGTCAAATATACATCTTCTACCTAATTATCCTTCATCTGCATGTCACTGATTACTAGGCCTTGATCTCTATTTCCAGAAGCCAGCTATGAAGAAACAAGGATATGAGAAACAAAAAAGTTATCCCAATTTTTTGTACTCTCTAATCAGTGTTTAACAAGGCTTCTTTGCATCTAAAATAATTTTCCATGCATCTTCTAATAAATTTTCTTGAGTTTCTAGGGAATCATCTCACTCTTTCTTTCTCTTTCTTACCTGTCTAGTTCATCAGCCCTTCTAGCATGGTAACAGTGCAGTTCTGATTTCATCAAAGATTTAGAGGTGTATGTAAGGGCTTCAGGGTTTTGTCAGTCAGGTACGGCATTCTGACTGCTATTCAGAACCCCAAGTGCTTTTCCAGGTGACGTGGTTTATAAATAGAGTGTAATTATTATTGAAATACATTGCAGGAAGGTCTACAACATATTGTCTTTTTGTAAAAAGTCTCAGATTTCCCCATTTTTTTTTGGCCTCTATACAGCATTACAAGCGTTTAATTTTTATTCCTGTCCCCATTATCCAGACCTCCTCAGGCTTTTCTGCTTGCAAGATTGTGCTCTCATATTGAGTACCTAAGTTTTGTCTTATTTCTTTGTAAGTGTATTACACTGCATTTTTCCAGGGTGAGTGAAGTATGTTAATTCAGTTAAGCAGTCCCTCTGAGGTCAATGGTCATATTTTGAAAAGAGCTCAGGTATCATATAGGCATCAACGTAAATTGTCTACATTTTTTAAAGGACCGACAGAGCTAAAGTTTACAATGATCTTCCCAGTGGAACTTGATGCTTTTTGATAATCAGGTCTTAACCAAAATTTTTAAATCACCCTGTTCTACACACTAGCTTCTGTCTCTTAAGTTTTGACTTGTTTTATATGTGCAAGTCCACAAAATTAGTCTTGAATCATGTGTTTTACTCCTTTTCAAATATGAAATTAGTATACTAAAGAAATCTGATTCTTTAGTCTTTCTTGTTAACTTTACGTACCACTTTCTCTACTTTTGATTATGGTGTTGTGGTTCATGTTCAACTGAAGGGTAAAGCAGCTCTGTCCCGTTAGCTGGAAGCCCTCTTTAACTTCAGTCCATCTAATGCCAACTACAGTTTCCTAAATATCCCATCCTTTCCTTAATGCTCAGCATGTCTTAAATTAGTATTTATTCCAGTCACCTAAAAGGAAGCATTGAGTGCTGGAAGAAACAAAACCCATCTCAGGATGCACCTGCTCCTAATGACATTATTTTATATCAAATAAAGGAATTTGATAAGACTGGATCCAGATCCTGGCATATTTCATTTGATTCACATGATTATTTCACAATGTTTCAATGTTTCTTTTTAAAAATTAGTTATGGCTAATTACAATTTAGGAAGCAGAGGCAGTTGCTTTTAGGTTTAAAGAAATAAAGGACTTGGCTGTTAAATTTCAGTGGCTGCTCACTGTGAACTTTGTGTTGATCTCTCTATATATTATTCCGGGCGCTTTCCTTAAGCCATAGCAAAGGGATTTTATGCAACAGTGTATCAAAAAAAAAAATAAAATTAAGTTTGGGCTGTGAAAGAGCTTGGGTTCACATAATTCAGCTTCAATTAAGCCAAATATTTGTCATGATGTTACACTGCAACAAAGCACAGCAACTTTGGGACAGAAATGTCCTCAAGTAGTTACAAGGAATGTCAGTCACTTTCCTGAAGCTGGAATCAAAATGCTCAGTGGTCCCACAGACAAAGTATTTGGAGTTTTTGTTCTGCCAAATCTTCTCTGGAGCACAGAGGCTAAAGCAGTTTTGTTCTGGGGAACATGCCAGGAAGAAACCTGTGTTTACAGATCCAGATTCTTCAGATTGATTGTCCAGGAGAGATTCTCCAAGTTACTCTAATTGGGGGAGATAAATTCAGTGTAATTTGTCATGGTTCACCTGGTTTATTCAAACTATTTTCACTTTCAGAAAGAGAAAAGCAATTATCCTAGCATCTTGTATAACATTGTGGCACAGTATTTATCAAGTTGTACTGCAGCTCAGGTGACTTAAGTTCCCATTTTACAACATGACCATCTAAGAATCATTGTCTGCTTGAGTTTAAGCCTTGATCTGTACTTATATTGTAAGCTGTGTCCTGTTTGCTCATCTACACATAGGTTTTGTGTTATTTGATCTGGGAAGTCAAAGATGGCCGGAAAATGAAGAAAGCTACATCACTCCCCTGGGTACTTTTGGTAAGAGAACCCAGGATGCTGTATGGCTTTGTAAACACAGATGCACTTTGACCATGTGCCTTATTGCAGACAGTGTCTTCAAAGCACTGAAAGTATATCAGGTGTCAGATTATAATACCATCCTGTAAACTAGTTAAATAACACTATCGTTATCCTTTCAGCTGAGGAAAATGAGATAGCAATAAGCAGTTTATAGGCTCATGCTTTTCTATAAAAAGTCACGGAGTTCAAATCACAGATAATGTGACTATTGTGCCCATGATCTGTTTATTATATTGGGGGTAGTTTTAAAATCATAATGAAAGAAACATTTTTCCATCATTTACAACCTCTCCTTAGTTTGCTGCACATGAAACCAAAAAAAGGTCTCAAAATCAGAATTCCAAAGTGCACACAAGAAACAGAAAGCATCTGCCAAATGAATTCTACTTGCATATTTATTCGACCTTTGTAATAACTCTGGCAATTTAAATGGCTTAAACTTCAATGCAAGAGTAACATGCCTTGACTGGTTATAGCTGTGGATATATAAAGGGTTAATTTAGAAATGCAGTAAATCTTATCAGTCCTTCATTGTGATCTTAAATAATACAGCAGACAAGAATCAATATGTATCAATATATTATAATGCACTTTTATAGTTAAATCATTTATTTTTCTTCTAACAGGGACAATTTCATTTTGGCAAGACAGCCAAGAATCTGCAGAAGAATATATGTAGAGGATAACCACTCGAGGTAATGACACTTTATTATTCTCCCCCTTCATCTAACCTAGTGTATCTGAATGCAAGATTTGTTTGTATCATTTAGCATTGCTCAAAGCCCTGGAAATCGTGTGTCTTGACTTTGAACAGAGATACCCTCTAGTGGTTATATTTTCAATACAAGATGGATATCATTTGCTCCTCAGAATGTAGTATTTGAGAACTAAAGAGATTAAAGGAGCATTCTTTCTTTTCCTTTGCCTCTGTATCAGCAAAGGGAAACAACCTTGGGTTTCTCTGATCTCTGACAAGTTAATTGCATTCCTTCTTTTATCACCTCAAGTACAACACTGGGAGGCTTCATAAACTCTTTGTCCTGTTCTGGACAGATATGACAAAAATTAGACTCCTGAAATAGGTGTACAATCACCTTTTGGCTTATTTTCACTGAAAATATTTTTGTCTTCATTTCCTTCAATGTCAATACAGAGTGGATGGGATATAAATTATTGTAGAAATGTTTTCTACAGTTGGAGCAAAGGGCTCACATCCAGGGCATTGGATTTTGCTCCCAGGTCTGTCACTGAATTTCACCTTAGACTAGACACTTAAACGTTGCATGCCTCAGTTTGAAATAGGTATAATAATGATTGCTTCACCTACAGGATTTTGCCAAGCATTAATCATGTATTTGTTAAATCTGTCAAGCTTGAGCAGAAAGGAGATCCACACCACTGCCTGTAATGCCTGTTCAGAAATGGGGCTTTATGAAGAAATGTAGTCAGGGATCTTTTTCAGGATACACGTATTACTGAAATTATCAGAGAATCTTATCAATCTCTCCTATTTACATAGGCAAATTGGTCCTTTCTTACCCAGGCTGACAGAAATTATTTAAGCATTCAGCAACACCTAAGAGAGAGAAAAAAAGTAGTAGCAATTCTCTCTCTTCAACTAGCTTGCTTGGGAAAGTAACCTAGAGCAGGTTATAAATTAGGCATAGATTAGGTAATAATAAAAACAAAAGACAACATGAAACTATGTTTATTTAGCAGTGCAATAACCATATTTGGAAGAATTATTTCTGCATTTTAATCTTGAGCATCCTATGGAGAGGTGCATATGTTTATCTAACCTGTAACTTCATGCATTCTGTGCCTGTTTATTGTCAAGAATAGTCACCTACTAGCCTGAGACCTGAGAAATCAAAAGGAACTAATATGATGTTTAGTGATTCTTTGATATGTGCTATTCTGACTAAAAAAAAACGGTCCTTAAATGGGTAAGCTCAATTCCACTTTGAAATCTCTTCTACTGCTCTACACAAGAATAGTTCACAGACACAACGTTTCAGAAAAATGTAGAAGGCTAACTATGGAGAAGCCCTGTCCTTCTTTAGACCACATGCTTCTCAAAAAAAAAAAAAAAAGACCATACTGTATCTGTGTGTGTGTTTGTGTGTGTATACACATACATATAAATAAAACATGAACAAGAAGGACTAAGTACGAGTTGGCATGTTAGGGTTTGCATCTGTGCTTTACAAATCTTCCCTGTACTTCTAAGTGATGTTAATACTGTCTTAACAGGTATAAATGAGCAAACAGCCATAGTTTAAGACTGGGCCATTAGGGTAAACTGCCTGTTTTTTTTTCTTCGGCAGTAAGAGGTACAAAACCGGAGGAGGTACAAAACCAGACATATAATTTTCAATCAAGAAGGTGGTAACCTCCGTAAAAGAGCTCTGTGGTACAAGTTTTAGCCACCACAGACAAATCTGTTTAATGTCAGTAATCATATTGTCCTGGATGGCAGAAAGTACACTTCACTGTTTTACAGTTGTCTGAAGAGTATTCTGCATATTTCTGTGTTCTGTATATCTTCAGCTTTTTACAGTCTTTAATTTCATTCTTCATGTCCATCAGGTTCCTGAAGAACATCGATCAGGGTGAAAATTATTTCCATTATAGCAGACCTGCCCTAGGTAAAATACTCCATTACAAAAGTTACTTTGCACTAATTGTGCAATAAAGTGAAATTGAGATTGTTCTTTGTATTTTTATGAAGTGTTGGAGCTGACCTCTGCTTTATGAAGCACTATGGAAGGCAGGTATAAAAGGATCAAAGAATACCATCATATGTGAAATCCATGAGGACTAAGCCAATATAAACCAGCATCAGTCCAGAAGCTGTACGAGTATGTTGCTAAACCTACACTAATAAGGTCTACGGAGAGGCTACAGAGGTAGCATGCAGCTTTATAGTGCTTTAACCCCAGCTGACAAGAAGCACCACACAGCCGCTGGATCACTCCCCCCTGGTGAGAGGGGAGAGAGAATCTGAAGGGTAAAAGTGAGAAAACTTGTAGGTTGAAATAAAGACAGTTCAATAAGTAAAAGCCGTACATGCCAGCAAAGCAAGACAAGGAATTAATTCACCACTTCCCATCAGCAGACAGGTGTTCAGCAATCTCTAGGAAAGCAGGACTCCATCACACGTAACAGTTACTTGGGAAGACAAAACACCATAACTCCAAATGACCCCTCTACCTTCCTTCTTCTTCCCCCAGCTTTATATGTTGAGCATGACGTCATATGGTATGGAATATCCCTCTGCTCAGCTGGGGTCAGCTGTTCCATCTGTGTCCCCTCCCAACTTCTTGTGCACCCCCAGGCTACTTGCTGATGGGATGACATGAGGAGCAGAAAAGGCCTTGGCTCTGTGAAAGCACTGCTCAGCAGTAAGGGAAACATGCCTCTATTATCAACACTGTTTCCAGCACAAATCCAACACATAGCCCCATACTAGAAAACTAACTCTATCCCAGCCAGAAGCAGCACAAGTTTATACTTTCTTTCAACACATGAACAAGCCTTTTCTCCAATGGATTAAAAGCCTCCAAACAGATAAGTCTGACCATTAACGTAGCTTTCTAAGAGGAAAATACGGATTTGAGACTCCAGGCAGAGGTTCTAGCATAGGAAAGACAGTATGTAGCTCGTGCTGCAAAGAGTGGTTTTGTGGGAGTTCCCATAGCAGCCCTTGTAGTTGTGGGGCATCCACAACTTCCCTGGGCAACCTGTTCCAGTGTTTCACCACCCTCACAGTAAAGAATTTCTTTCTAATATCCAGTCTAAATCTGCCTTCTTCCAGTTTAAATGAGCTACATTTCTTTTTTCTTTCTTTCTTTCTTTCTTTCTTTTTTTTTAAATATAAGTGCACATTTCTCTTTAATAATAATTATTCCAAATTTCTGGCAAAATTATTCCTTGCAAAAAGTTAATATGGTCTTATACCAGCCTTTTAAACATGATTCATTTAACAATTGTGATATTAAAACTCTGACTGGTTAGTTTATTGTTGTTATTGCATGGGAAATACACTCACTAATTTTATTACTGAGACATGCCTGGAAAAAAAAAACTTTATAATAATGTAATTAATCGCACACTATAAAGATCAGCATTAATAAAAATCAACATTTAGATTACTAAGCCCACAGAGAAAATAGAGATACTTTCTAGTGTTGTTAAAATCAAATATACTAAAATGCAAGAATAATGCATTTTATCTGAAAGATACAGCACATTCCTTGTCCCTTGCAACAGAGAAAAGATCTTCAAAACTTAATGTGGCTACCTCACAATTTGAATTATGAGGTGACAGAAAAGGTACTTCGTAAATTTTAGTCATTGTAGTTACTTACCATGTATCCTTCAATGTTTCATGAAAATAAACCATTTTTTCCAGGGTTATTATGAAGCTTCTTTTATTCACAGAAAGAATTATGAGTTTTGGGAAACTTTTCAGTTCTTTCCATTTCTCTTTTTTTCCCACTTGTCATCATGTGTTGCTAGAAGACATTAATATGGTAATAGTATGGGGAACAGCAGAAATATTCTTAGAGCTTGACTTGTATATTAAGAAGGAACTCAGAATTGCTAATTATTCCCAAACAAAATCTTTGTTAAAATAAATCTCTTCGTCTTCCTGTCTTGAAGATTTCAGGTCTACCCGCCCAGTCTTTCTCCCTTTATTCTGTAATGGAAATAAGATATTGGATGTATACGGATTATTTCATTTATTGTTGGTTCAGAGTAAGAATCTCACGCACTGAATCTGTGAGTAGCCCCAGAAGTCTAAATATGAGGAGTTTAGATATAGCAAAGATTTCCAAAGAAACATAATCCTGAAATATGTTTGCCCTGATTCTTGTTTACATAAAGGTCCCTTTACAATTTCTGGCAGGAGAAAGGAACCCTAAAGTGTATTTAAATAAAATTTATGCCCACTCTAAGATTTTTTATGCCTCCAGAACTGTGTAAACGAAAATCAGGTCCATTACATTGGAGGTTTTTTTTTTCTCTCAAGTCTTACACCGTATATAAGGAAAAGCATTTCTTTGTATTTTTGTACCTCCTAAACTGTCCTGTCCAAAGACATTAATCAAAGCCAACAATACAAATCTAGGGTATAAAAGAAAAATAATTCTGGGAGTTAGAATAGGGAAGAAAAGTTAGAATTATTCTGCTTTAAATATAACAAATTATAGGTGCTTTTAATGAAATGCAATCAATTAAAAATGCTTTGCTTGGTTTTTCTTTTAATATTCTGATAAGCTGTGATGCTAAATATCAGAGAGATTGGTTTAGGACTGGGTTGCAAAAGGAATCAACTGAAAGATGGCTGGCAGGAAACCAAACCTATGACCCCTCTTAACTGTAGAGCAGTTATAGCTGTTTCACAGTGAAAAATGAAAAAACAGAATGAGTCATGTTAAGTATCACGTGTAAGATGGTTGTTCATTTCTCTTGAAGAAAATGTGTTATGAAGACTTCTAGATTTGCTCTGACGAGACACTGTTGAAACTATGTGAAAGGGAGACATCCAGCAAATCACTTTCAAATTGTAATACCTCTGGCTTTAGACCTGATTGCAGACAAATGATCACATTTCTGTTTGATTACAGCTCAGTTCCTGGGCAAGCTGCACATAGCCCAAGTTAAAGTATTTGCATTGTCCCCCAAAGAGACCTTTTGCTAGACTTCTTACCTGCAGTTCTGGCCTTGGCCTTGCCTTATTTTAATTTTTTGTTTTCTTTTGTGTCAAGATTTCAGTGGATTCCAGTCATTCCCTCTGCAGTAAAACCTTCTTGTTTTTATTCCCAGTGGAACCTGAAGCCACAAGGTCATGGTTTAAACCCAGCTAGCTGCAAACATCACGCAGCCACTCACTCGTCCTCCCATCTCCCAGGGATGGGAGAGAGAATTAAAGGGGTAAAGGGAAACGAGACTAATGGGTTGAGATAAGAACAATTTACTAACTAAAATACAATAAATTTGAAAATAATAATAATAATAATAGTAGTAATAATAATATACAAACATGCAAATGAGTTGTACACAGTGATACTGCTCACCACCCAACAGACAAGACTCAGCCTGTTTCTAGCTAATGATCCTGGAACAGAGAGAGTCCAACTTCGCAGTCTTGGAAAAGAGAAGAGCCCACGAGTCCAAGAGTGAGAGAGCTGACCAAGAGAGCAAACTTCCGTAAAGAGCCTCATCTTCACACTGGGCACAACGTGCATGATACGGAATATACCATTGGCCAATTTGGGTCTCAATCCTAAATCTAAGGTTGGATCCAAAGCCAGGCATCGTGGGCTATGCCCCCTCCCAGCTTCTCCTGCACCTGCAGACACTGGCACGGCAGAGAAGCTGAAAAGATCTTGATTGTCTTGACAGCAACTATAAACATCAGTATGTTATCAGCCTTCTTCTCAGCACAAATCCAAATCATAGCCTCTTACTAGCTACTATGAAGGAAGTTAACTCTGTCCCAGATTAAACCAGGACTCATACAAAACAGAAGACAGTTTACATCTCTAAGGAGAAATATATTTTTTTCTGAACTAGTTTTTGACTAAACACACCAGGTTCCAAATTTGTGTTGTCTTGAAATTTCCATGTTATTGTTTGAAACCTATATCTGTGCCTTCAGTGGTCCTTGACAGAGTGTTCATACTTTGGGATTACTTCAGACATTTTCCCAGGTGTTGTCAGTAAAGTGGTGAGTCCTGTTGGTAACCTTGATTTGTATCCCTGTTGGAAAGAGCTCAAAATCCTGACTCTGTCCTCTCTCCCTTTTTTATCCATTCCTCCTGTCTTAACTTTTGCCTTCCCCCGATCATCTGTTCCTCCTAAGACCCTGTGGATGCACAAAATTATTAATAGTCAGACCAAGAGCAAAATATTCAGACAGTTATTAAAAAAGGTAGCTTTATGTGTACATGTAAATCAAAAATATCTAAAATGTAGAATCCTCTTCCTCTATCATAAGAGATTTTACTACTCTTTGATTAATATGAGTCTATTTTTTTCCTATCTCCCTTTGATCATTTGTACAAAATATTTCTTTACTCTGCTTGACTTCTAAATATTTATTTTGTTTGTTTGAACTTTATTCTATTTTAATCATCAATTTGATTCAAACCCACAATAAGTTAAAAGTCATTTAACATGTGATAAAACTGTCACAAATAAGTGAACAGTTCTCAGATGCTGTCTAAATGTTCACAAGCCATATCCGCCATTGAAATTCTCCCTTTATCTGACAAAACTGTAAAGACCTAGGATTGAGTGGCTGAGGAGCCTCAGTTCCCATGCTGTTTTAACATGGTTTGTAAAGTTTCTGAAATTTAATGCAAAGTTTTAGATAAGCTGGTACTGTTCTTACTACACCTTTTTTCTAGAAGACAGCTGTCCTGATAGACTTCCTTATACTTTAGTTTTAGTTATTTTGGAAATCATGCAGCAAACAACGTTTAGTGTATTAAATATTACATAAGTAGGGTTTGTGTACATAGAATTTTGACTGATGGGTGGAAATGGGATTTTTACTATTGATCAGATCAAAAATAGTCCCTAGGATACCTGACTCTTTTTTCAGTGCACTTCAGAATGCTTTTCTGAATGATTTTCTATTATTCTCACTTTTGCGTGGGCAAAACTGGGGCACATATAAGATAGTTCATTGCCCTCTCAGTCCCTTGAGAGCTTCAGAGATCTGCTCACTGGCATACCGTTGCACTAAGCACATGTCAGAGCAGAGGAGAGAGATACAGGCACAGAGACAACTAAGATTCAACCAGACTAAGCAGAATGAAAAACAGTGAGACTACTGATTAACTTGGTGGGTGGTTTTCATTGATAGTGGCAGCCTGAGCTTTGAAGTTTCTTGTAGGCACCACAGTGCAAAACAGTTCCAAGTGTGCTATAAGTTGGAGCATGTTGAAGTAATTTTGTGAATCTTTATAGAGAATACTTTCTAAAAACGAAGAAAGGATGAAAGCACATAAATGAAATGGGAAGAGGGAACATTGAAGGTGGACCCAAGGTCACCCAGGTGGATAGTTGCAAACCTGGAGATGGTTGGTTCTACAGATTCTCTCCTTGCTTCAAATCCATCAGGCCACATTGCAGAACTCTCCCTTGACATTCACACAAGAAACCAGAAAAAAACAGACCTACCAGAGCAATGCTTAGGTGATTATGGATTTCTTCCTTTTCAGTGACATAATAGACGCCACAGCTAACAGAACGAACTATGGAAGTCTGGAAATATCAGTGGAGTAAGAATTGGAGTACTGAAGACTAAGTGTGAACATGAAGCAGCCTGCTTATTCTTCAGAATGACTTATAATCAGTAATTTTCTAGGTAGATATTAAAAAACAGAGCTTAAAGAAAGATATATTGTACTGTATCCATTGCGTAACTACAGGACTACAAGCACTGTATAAATCAAACAAACAAAGCCCACCAAACCCAAACAAAATCTTCAAAGGCATAAAGGTAATTGGTGTAACAGTTTTACTTTCTAGAAGGAAACATGGTTCCTTAGCATGATAGATGAACTCAGCCAAAATCATAGCATAGTTTTGGCAGGTTACCTTTTTTACAGTGTGTTTGTTCTGATACTAAATCTGAATTGTCATCATTTTGTGGCAACAGATAACATTCCTTGAAAGAATAGATAGGTTACAGTAGGGTAAAATTTCTTCCTTGCCATTAGAGGACAATAAAGACAACATCAAAATGCTTGAGAACATAAGACTTCATTTCAAATAAAGATCTTATCTGAACTAACCCGCAGTGAATAGAGAGACTATATAGCAGTTTAGACACTAAGTCCTTCACTGTTTTGGCAACTATGTCAGGCTAGCTCTCTGCAAACCAGACTTGCACACACAGGTAGCAGCTGCAGAAGGGAGGGCCTGGGAATTCAGGCAGACAGGATGTGGATGGGGGAGGGACTTCTGCATGCAGGATCAAGATTGCTAATCTGGCTCACTCTGCCAAACCACTGAATCTCTGATGGATTCAGAGCCCTTTCAGCATGCTTTTGGAGGCATGAATGCTCATTACCTCCTAATACAAATGCACCATTTTACTGGGGCAAAGATCTTTTGTGATACTGAGCAGAACCAGAAATCAGGTCCCTTATGACAATGTTTATATATTTCCTACAAGGCTCATTTCCCCTTGTAAAACACACATCTGATTTTCCCTGATGAATGACATCACAGACCTTCATAAACATCTTTCTTTTACTATAGTCCAGGTGTAGTTGTTCACCTGAGTCCATATATCTAACACAATTAATTGAAATAAATCTATAAATCTTGATCAGCTGTGGCTTTTGGGGGAAAAAAATGCTTTATGGACACAGATCTATTGTCACCCCCTGCACAGTCACATTTTCACCTGCACACATAAACACACAGACACTCATCATATACAACTCTGTAGCCATTCTCAATAGCATTTATTCCACTTTAAACCACCTGTCAAAACAGCCATTTAATTAGGTTAAGCTGTCTGGCTTTGTGAAAAGGTTTTACTGTACTCCTTTGTCCTTGCTATAAAATTAATAGTTTGACCAACTTCTGAGCGGACAAGTTTTTGCACTTGTGAAAGTCAAATTAAAGCCACCTTTGCCAAACAGGATTAAAAAAAAAAAAAAAAGATCTTGGTGTCTGAAACTTTGAAAGCAACACTTCATTTATTAGAATCTTTTTCTAGTGCCAAAGCACAAATTATGTAAAGAAATGGAACTGCAGCTGCAAAGAAGCCAAGACTGTAAAATGTAGCACATGTTACCCTTGCAGTTGGTGGAGCAGTTGCAAGACAACGAAGCCATCAAAGGACTTATTCCACACAGTCTATTTGTTGTTCAAGTCACTGAGGAAAAAGGAAAGTCTCTTCACTTTACTGTAATCTCTCCTACATTTTGGTAAGTCTCATTCCTGTGGCTTTCAAGGTACCAGCCTTGTGGTTCGTAAGCTTTCTGAACACCAGTTTAGCTGGGAGTTGAAATTACTCTGGCGATTCTGATTTGTCAGAATAACCTTTTTTTTGTCAAGTGACATCACTCAAACATAGAGGAAGCCTAAGCAAAAGGGAGTGTTGTGAGGCTGTGGTTGCATGTTGGTAAGTCGTAAGGAACACAGGATCCTGCCTGCAGAGGCAGACTTATTTCAGTAAAAGCGTCCACATTCCCACATCATTGATTCTACCTTGATCTTTCTGATTTACTTCAGACTTGTGAGGTTCTTAAATATAATTGGAGAAAACCTTCCATTTATTATGGTAGTTAAGACTGATGTCACTTGCTAATATTCTTATTACAGTACTATGCCAAAGGTCTACTTAGTATGCAGGCCAGGTTCTATAAACTTATTAAAAAATTAACATGATCCCTGAGTTTCTAACAATCTACATACGACACAGGTATGAAACAGATGATCAAGTAAAGCTTACCTGACAACACATACGCAGGTTTTTAAATTTTATTTCAGTTTTGTATTAACTGGTTGCTTATATGCCTTGACTGGTAAGATTTTGGCCATTTTTTTATTTTTATTGTAACTATATGGTAAGAAATCATTTTATCTGAGTGACAGCAGACCTTTCAAAAAAAAAAAAAGAAATATTATATTTAACAATAATGCATCTTCTTATAGTTCCTAATCTATTTTTTTTAACTGTTGTTTTGGTCTGACTGCTCACAGCAGAGTGGACCACTTGGATAAGATAAATTAACTAGGTTTTATCAACTACAAATTTCAAACATACAGTGCTCTCAAATACTCGTCTGCACACAGAAAGACTATCCTAAGTTGTACCTGTCCTACAGCTGCAATAATACATAACTCAGGTCATGCTCCAAGTCTACCAGAAAAGCTTAGTATATGAAAGGTTAAAGTGTGACTTGAACTTAAACAGTGTCAATCCTTGGTACAGCTGTGAAATAAGCTATTTCTGATCAAACTTCTCCTGATTGTCTGGATGTACTTTCACTGAGACCCTTTATTTTTTTCTTCAGTATAAGTTGGTCTCAATCAGCAGTTTGCAATCTACCTTCCAAAGTCAACAGAAACTGGTTTTGAACAAGCCAATGAGCCACCTACATTTTATTATTTATTTTTAAAAACTAAAATGCAACATTTGTTATTTCTGCTAGTTTTTCTTCCAAGCTTCCTTCTCCTTATTTTTTCTCTGTTGTTGCTGTTTTCTGTAAATTTGTGTGAGATAAGTAAAGTATGTCTTTATTTTCCAGGCTCATATTACACTTCCGTGTGTGGCTTTCTTAAAGCCTTTTTGGCTCTACAACGTTGCTCTAGCTGAGCACAAGCTGCGGTTCACCAAGAATGCTCTCTGGAATGTGCAGTCAGTGGTATTTCTGCAGTTTCTATATACCTACCAATCTTTTCCCGATAACCAGAAAATGGCATGCAAATAATTCATTTTCTGTTTTATCCAATAATTCTACTTAGCTGGTATCAATTTTCTGGATTCAAGTGGAGCTTTACTGCACCAAGTTGATCTCATTGCTTTTAGGCCTTTACTTGTTTTATTTGTTGCAGAATGGCTGAACCCTTTCTGCTTTACAGAGTATTGTTTGTAAACTACTATGCTAAAGCTGCTCACTTGCTTCTTTTTTGTTTGTTTCCAAGACGTTAATTTTATTCAGTGTGATACAATATCCAATAGGTATTTGCAGAAAAAGATGTTCATACTCCTCACCATGTTTATAAGCATATACTACTGTAGTTTGACTTTGTATCAGGTCTGATCATCATGCAGCTACAGGGCAAGTTGGTTTAGCGAGCTGATTTGATAGAAAGACAAGTACCAAAAATATTCTAGTACTTCTGTGGAGCAACGTACCCTCAATGGCTTTAGTTTCTGTAAGTCTTCCTAAAATTACAAAATAATCTGTATACCTTTTGTATGGAAGAGATTTCCCACAGATTTCCTGCATATTTTCCTACAGCATCATTTCCTGACAACTCAGTGAAAGTGCCCGCTGCAGCTCTCCTTGACCTGAACTCTCAGCATGACATACATGGAATGTAATGGCCACAGTGGAGTTGTCCTTCAGATGGCCACACTTTCTGCCTTATTCTTTAGTATCTATGTGTGTAGTACCCAAAACTTCAGTCCAAGACTCAATTTGCTATCCCAGATTCTCCAGGTAGAGAGCTTTAGGACTCCTATTCTCAGGTCATATATCTCTTTTTTTATTGTTGTAGATCAGAAAACAAGAGCTAAATTCCTATTTTTTGTTACTCTTTTGCTGCACTCTGGTTTCAAAGTAAGCAACACATTTCTAACATTGTCTTACATGTGAGGTTTAATAAGTCCATCTTGCTTGTAAATAAACATTGGATTTTGGTTAGATTTGCCTCAAAAACTGAGAAATGTGCTGGAAAGAATATACAAGACATGGATTTGTTAGGATGTTTTTCTAATATACTTCCTTCTCAGCAGTTCAACTCATCACACAGAGAGAGTGGCTGAGAACCCATGTCCTCCAGGCATTTTCTGTTCTGGATTCTGATAAGCAAAAATGTACTACTTACGTAACGGTGCATGAATGTAAGACAGCAATTAGATTTAATATAGTTGAATTAATGAGAGCAAGCAATCTAGCCTGTGCCTGTGCTACAGACTGAAACTCAATTTACTTGCATCCCCTCTTCACTTGCCCAAACAATCAGCCCAGTGGTGCATAATCTCTTTAATTTTGTAAAAATTCTATACTAGGTGGTGTAATGACTCAATATCTTATTCTCACCGTTTTCTTATATCCTGGCAGCTGTTGTACTACTGCTGTTAAAATTTTGTACTGGCTTTTGGTGTGATTGTTAATGCTAGCTCTTCATCGAAAGTGTAATGGATGTAAACAGTAATTGCATAGAGTTAAAAGGGGTTAATTTGGCACACAAGCTTCTCTGCAGGTCATCTGCTTGGTTGTAAAATCCAGTGACACTGCACCTTCTCGATAAAAACATAACATCACTATGTAGCACAAAAAGCACACTGACATAATTCTGATTGGTAGAGTACTATGCTAAGTCATTATTACTGCTATGAGGAATTTTTTATAAACATCTATAAAGTACTTGATTCATTCTGTTAGTGGCCTTTTTTATCACACTGAAAGACAAAGAGAAATAAGAAGTTTGCTTTCAGAGCGTATGGGGCAAAAATTTTATAATTCAGTGAAATGCAATCCAAAGAAAAAGACTATATGTGTCTGCACATGTGTATGACAAAAAGATGGGAGAAGAAGGAGAGAGAGAGTTTCTATGAATTTGTTTGATTGTAGATTCTTTTCTCTATCACATTTCATTCACCTCATTTTCACATCGCAGCTTTGCAGGAAAACAATGATCATTATCTGAAAATCATAAGGAACTGAACAAGCACTAGGCACAATCTTATATATATTTATATATATACCTGCAGCTGCTGCTGCCTGAAAATTTTGCATGGGCATTCAGCCTATAAAGGCTCCTTGTCTTCATAAGTCTCAAGTACTGTGACTGATGGCAAAGAAGCAGATGACAACAATCCTCCCCCCAGTGTGAAAAGCATCCCGCTACAAAAGCATCTGACATTAATGGACCTTTCGTGGCACCCCTGTGAGTGAGCTACTCTACAACGAGAGCAGAAGACAGATCCTGACCAATATTTTATACTAAAATAAAGTTCCATCTTCTGTGTCTCTTGGAAAAAAAATGATATATTATCTAATGGTGCTTAAGGGTTGGAGTGACTTTAAGGCATAATAATATTTCCACTTTATTTAGTTGTACCAGGAGTATGTCTATTTTATTCAGCTTATAAATAATACCGCATATGGTTCTTTGGGGAAGGGATCAATTTCTGTATGCACACGGGTAAGCAGATGAGCCCTGTTTGGTTATTCACACATTCGTTTTCCCACCTGACAGCCAACCAGACGAAAAAGGTACAGACAATACCCACAGTATGTGCACACACAATTTGACTCAAGCCGACACATATACACAGGAGATAAGACTGCACCCTCTATACATATTTCTGGCTGGTCATAATCCATTTTTTTTTTCTGCTCTGACCACTTTGTGTTTCAAAGATCTTAGATAATAGAAACTTTCCTTCCTACAGAGAACAGCCATTCCATCTGAACTTATGAAACCTTTAAAAGAGTAAAAAGATTCCTTCTGTGTTCCTCCCACGCTGTATGCACACACAAAGAATTGATACTATTTTGCAGCAGGTAAATATTGTGCTTGGAGGCATAGAAAAGTAAGAAAAAAGGAGGTGTTTAAAAGTGTTTTCTGTTCTGTTCACATACCAGAAAAAATCTGCAAGGCTGGTCCCCTGACAATGCAAGTAGGAGACTCTTCCTTAGTAGCATTGTGCGTATGTAGACACATTGCATATGTTTGAATGTGGAAGCTGAGCTTCTGCTGTGGGTGAAAAGCTTCCAACTAATTTATACTTTTTTGGGTGGCACTGTGAGGAAAGTAAAAGATTCTAAGAATCTTTCCTTGAAGTAAAGTTCTGGTTATAAATAAAATAATTACTTAGAACAGTTTTTTAATGCTCAGGTGGTAGTGACACGGAGAAAATGTAATTCTCACTGAAGTCTGCAATATGCTAAATCTCCTCTGGCAACTTCACTTCAAATCTTTAAAATGTTGGTCCTATTAACAACTGGAATATTTGTAACAAAAGTAATTTTTCAGTAAAACAGTCCTAGGGGTTAAAATGGGTATGAGAGATTTGGGAGACTAAATCTTAGAGATTGCTTTTATTTTTCAGGTACCAGGTGCAAATTCAGAAGAAATTTTGAGACATGCTGAAATACATAGAGAAAACACATTTTTCTTTCTGGACATTTTCATCTTTAGGCAAGTGTGGGCAGAATGACTGTCACACTGAGCACTCAGAGGGGACTCCCAAGGTGTCCAGAACAGAATAGCATGGAAAAGTCTGCCCTGACATAATGCTGTGATGTATCTCAGTCTCCTTGCGGAGTACTAAGGAGAGTAGGGGTGAAGAGGAGCTACTTCTCCCTTAAAGTCTCTGCTTCATCCATCTCCGATATTTTTTTAATTATGAACTCCCAGTGGATTTACATAGTCCACTCAGCTGTACGTGCAGTAACGCTGACTTGGGCTGTTTACATAGTTAGGTAGGTACACAGTGAAACTTGTCTTAAGTCCTACCCTGGAGAACCAGAAGATGTGTTGCTTTGCTGAGATGTTGTTAGGTAAAGGTCAGCTAAAATCCTACTAGAAACCTTAGGGAACCTTTAAAGTAGTTCCTTCAGAGAACTGGACATGGGATTCTTTGTGAAACTTTCACTGCTTTTCATAAAAGTCAGGGTTTCAGTGAGGTGAACTTTCATATGCGGCAAAGCAGTGGTTATTCTATCTCCAGAGGTGCTGTAGGCCAGTAACTCCTTAATGATACAGGATGGGGGGGAGTGGGGGAGGAAGCTATGAGGTTCAAGCACAAGCTTATTTTCAGGTTTAAAAAAGCAGAAGGTCTGAATGAAAGTAAAATTAAAGCTCTCATCACCAGCACAAGTGCAGGAGTATAAGAAAATAATACAATTCCTGGAGTTATTTTGTGTGCAATATGCAGAAATAATTGAGCATCAGCAGAGGAATGCTGCCACTAACACATAAAGGTCCTCCTCATGCTGCTTCTGGACTTCTAGTTGAGTAGTGTCTGAGGTGGCAATGCGTGTGTGCACATCCTTCTGTAATGTCGGAATTCTAGTAATACATCCTAATGGAGCATCCTAATAATATTTCTCACCTGGACTTCAAAGTGAGCATCCTGCTTTGTATTTATGTGAGCCTTATTTCCAGGCTCCAGTAGAGGTGCAAAGCTGTTCAGAGCCGGGGATAACAATGTGACATTTAAGAAAACTCTGCACCATGCTTGCTTGTACCCTGACTGGCCAGACACTAGCCTTTATTCCTTTTGTACATTCTGAGTCACTTTTGTCTGCCTTTGAAACCAGTGTCCATAAAATGAAAGATTAATGAGATCATCTGCAGCCATCCCTCACGCAAATAGCATTCATCCTCTCATCATTTCTCTACAGAAATGACATTTAGCCTGCTTCACACAATGCTGTCTGATATTACAGATCATGCAGGGTCACTTCTCCAGCCTCCCTATCTTAAAACTCACGTGCCTGCACAAAACTAAGCTTTCCTGGTAGCCTATTAAAAGACACTCTTCAACAAGCCATAACAGATCAAGAAAATTACTCTAAGCAGACTAGGTTTCCAAAATTATTTCCTGACTTTTTAGCTCCTTCTTTTATTTTTTTCTGAAAAAGGATACAAAACAGAATTTTTACATTGGGCATAAAAGGAGGCTTTGCAGAGGAAAGAAGGGAGTTAAATAAGCAGGAGGGGACAGAGGGGGAAAGAAGAAGGAAGGAGGGAAGGAAGGAGGGAAGGAGGGAAGGAGGGAAGGAGGGAAGGAAGGAAGGAAGGAAGGAAGGAAGGAAGGAAGGAAGGAAGGAAGGAAGGAAGGAAGGAAGGAAAGGAAAATGATGGACAGACAGAACGAGAGAAAGAGAAAGGAAGGGAGGGAACAGGAATTGTCTAATGTGCATCTGCATGCAAAGTGTACTCTATAAAGTACAGGAAACTGGGTCCTACATATCCAGCAAACTCATGTATTAAGTGACTTATTTTAAAGAAGAAGTTTCATCCAGCTATATATTCTCATAGACTGTTAATTTTGGTTATGAAGGAAACTACAAGTCTCCAATTCATAACTCATATAGCTCCTTTTTCCTTAATTAATCATTTAACTAAAAACCATCTGGTAATCTGCCATATGCAATCAGCTCATTCTTCAGATTTTCATTGCAAATTCCTTGTCATTATGATATCCAAAAGGCCCTTGTTATAGAGGGAAAGGAAATTAATCCATGTCCCATTGTTTCTTGCTGCATAAAACTAAATCCTGTGCTTTTTCCTCCCTCCTCTGGGAATTTCTGTGATGCAAGACAGAGCATGCATTAAAGCAGAGATGTTTCACTGGATCATTAGCTTTCTTACTGGAGGCTTCAGCAAAGGAAATATTTTGCTGTGGTCACTGCATAAAATATATTAAGGGATATGACACAGATGTTTTTATACCCAAATTATTCTGTGCATCTACAAAATCCAGCATGGAGAAGCTTAAACTGAGAAGCTAGAAAGAGACTAATTTAAGAGGCCTAGTATTTAGAGCTTTTGCCTTGGTTAGGGACAGCAGGAATATCAGGTCCCAGCCTTAATTCGGACCGTAGAAGTAACATAGGGTCCCCTCTGGTTACCAGCTGTTCTTCTACGGTAACTGTCCTCTGTTTTTTGTGGGTGTTCTACTTCTCTTTTTCCTTGTTCTTTAAAAACAGAGCAAATAAAAATGGCTTGTCCCAGTGAATAACTTGCAGTATTTCAACATATTGAATCACATAAAAATCCACAGATAACCGTTCTAGGCAAAACAGACAAATAAGAGAAGGGAGGAGGGGAGACCATAATAAACAGAAAAACAACCTAAATCTAAGAGTATTTGGATTTTAAACCTTATTTCTCTGTCTGCATGTGCATGTGACAGACAATAAAGCAAATGTAAAGAGGGACAGTAGTGACAAAATAAACTGCCAATTTGTCAGTCAGGAGACTGGATATTAGGGTAGAGCGAAAGTAATGATAAACCTTTGGGTAGGGCCATCTCATCATTAAAGACACTAATTTCTCTTTCATCTCAGCTCCTGTCATAAAACTCAGTGAAAAGGATCTTAGAAGTTGTAAAGCCAATTGCTGAATTGGTTTGGGGAAGATGAATACTGTTGTTATTGCTGCTCATTCTCACTGTCCCATACTCTGTCTTGTTCACTCACTGAGTCTGTATTTTGAACTCAAGGAAAACATTTCTCAGCTACCTTGAGACTGTATTTTTTGCTAGCATTCGACATATCCATGGCCTGTGATCACAGTGGAATTTTCCCCATAAAATGTAATCCTCTCCACACGACTAAATACGACCTGAAAAATCAGGCTCAGGAAGAAAATAAGCTAAATATACCTGACCACTGCCTTGTATCAGGAAGGGAGGTGACCTGAGACCACCAAGCAAGGGGACCAAGTGAAAGGGGAAAAGACTCTCAGATGGAGTATAAATGACTTTGTTGATATTCTTTTAAATAGTTTGTGTGACCTCTAGTGGACTTTGCTGCCTTCTGTGTCCCTACACCTTCGATTTGTGAAAGTCACCTGGACCTACCAATGCAGCAGCATATGTACATGGATGTTAGCTACTGCCAGGTTTCTGCTGCGGAAGTGCGAGTCACAGAGGGCTTAGGGATAGTTAAGTCCATATTTTTTCCTTAAATAAACACAAGGAAGTTTTTTTAATTGAAATAAATGTAGCAGCCTCCTCTTACCCCCAAACAACCTCTTCCAAGACAGAATCACAAAATGGTGGAGGGCTGTACAGTCGAACCCCCTGCTCAAAGCAGGATTACCTAGGGCAGGTTTCTCAGGTCTGTGTCCAGTTGAGTTTTGAATATCTCAAAGGATATATCTCAAAGGAAATATCTCCACAGCCTCTCTGGACAATCTCTTCCACTATTCAGCCACCCTCACAGGAAAAAAAAAAAAACAACCCTCTCTTTTTTAATGTTTGAAAGCGATTTTTTGTATTTCAATTTGTGCTGCTTCCTTCTTATTCCCTCACTGGATTCCACTGACAAGACCTAATTAATTTTTTTAAGAGTGTGAAGAGCATATGACATGCACAGTAGAGACAGAATAAAAGCAAAGACTTAGAAACTCCCCACACACATATTTCTGCAGGGTGGATTTTTCTTCCTTTCTTTCTCTCACTCCAGCAATTTCCAGGGCCTCTGAGCTGAGGCACACTCCATACAGTTCTCATTCTGTGTTTGTTTCACTTGGCTGTGTATTTGCATCCTACTCCTCTAAGGAGTCTCCTCATCTCTGCTCCTGCTGGATGTTCCCATCTTCCCATCTTCTTGCACCTTCTCTCAGTCCCTGCTGACCCCTCACACACTGTGGCATCCCTCACTTCCACAGGCACTCCTACTCTTAAAAAGGCACAAGTTCCTACTCCATCTTCAAAAGGGATCCAGAATTTTGCAGCAACAAGTCAAACAGGTGTACTTCTTCCTTGCTGTCCCGTCCTGGCTTTTAGCAGAATATAACACAAATAATGTACTGCAGGAGAAGAACAAATAAAACAGATACCTTCCATCACTGCTGTGTTTGCTGACTGTTACATATAGTTAGTAAACATTACTACTAGCTTTCCAGTGTGCTGCTGTGCCTAGATCGAGCTGGGAATTTTTCCAAAACTCCCAGTGAAAAAGAGGTATAAATCCAAACCAGAACAGTTTCTTCTACAAGATTAGTATTGCATTATGCTGTGAACAGCAGATGGTGAGAGTACTTGCATAGTAAGGTATACACAGACAGATGATGTAATGACGGTATATCCTTCATTGCTTGCCCTAGAACAATTCTGTGCTATAAGATGTTAACAAATACATTAATAGATTTAGCTTTGTAGCTTTTTTACACTGCATGCCATTGTCTTTTCCCTATTTTACAGACAAGGAATCCAGTCAAAGACAATAATAAAGATCATTATACATTATCACATCCATACATTATCATACGTACTACTCCTAGATTGTATCCTACAGTAACAGTTTGAATGACTTGGCTAAACCAACACAGGAATATGAAAGAGAATCAGGATAATATTCTAGCTTTTTTTTCCCCCACTTTTTACGTTGCTTTTAACCATAGGGTCTGTCTCTGTTAATGAAAAAAACCGAAATATTTAATCCCTCAGTGTACATCACTATGTCACCAACCTTTATTGACTTTAAATAATGAGGATGATGGTGAGAGTAGGAATCACATCAAAACACCGTCAGAAAAGCTTAGGTGAATTTGGTTTTGCCATATGTATGAGCAGGTGTGTTTTCTGTACCCAACAGCATATCCAGAAGCAGGAAGCCTTTTGCAATCACAGAAAGGTTGCGTTAAAACAATGAAAGAACTGAAAAAACAACCTAACATTCATCCTATTCATTAAAATATATTTCAAGTCACCATCTTTTGAGATAGCCTGGGCATTTTTCAACCTCAAGAGATATTAGTTTTGACCCTTTGGGCCTTATTGGTTTAATAATTTTCCAGTGCAATTTAATTCTAATATTCAGGTGTCTGGGAGCAGATGGCTGGTTCTGAGCTGGTATTGCTTAGGCTGAGCAGATGGGATACATTGTTTCTGGGAAGAAGATGATGATATTTCTTGTTAGTTACAATTGTGCTGTGTTGCAAATAAACAAACACAATACACCTATTTTTTTTGTATTCTGCATTTGCTTTTAAAGAAAGAATTGACTCCTCACCTGTTTGTGAGAGATAAGCTATAATGTACTGTTAACATACACTTTTTATCTCTGCTCAGCAGTAAAGATACTTTATAAATTATATCTCTGCCATAAGGTAAGCAAAGATAATAGACCTGATTTGTACACAGCATATGGGCCCTTGTATCCAATTTATTTCCTTTTTTATTTCTTGGGTTTCCCTAAGGCCTCTCTTCTGTTTAATCAAAAAATGAATCTTAAAGATATCTCTTCAAATTGTGCATTGTCCCTGTTATTAACAAAGTATAATTCAGACATCTGTTAAACTGTCCCTCAGTATAGTCTTAAGAAAGACAAAACTTACACAGCTCTAGCCAGACATGGTGTTAACTCTGCATTATGGAACTTCAGCACCTGCATTTAATAGAAATGTGTTATTAATTAAACTAGGCGGTTTAAAAACAGCTTCTGAAATTCAATTACTTATCTACAGGAGGAGCATTTTTGTTGCTATATAAGCATTAAGCATGCATTTTGGATCATGCTTGGTTTTTAAAATGGCATTCTTTGAGACAGAAGAATAAAGTTATATTAGTGTAGTTCAAAGAAAATTACAAAATAGCTTAGTGGGTCTACTTCCTCCCTAATTGCTATGAGACTTGCCAACTTCCAAACCTGTGATTCCAAAACCTACTCCAAGCTGTTTCTAGCCCTGGAAGAAGGGATAGATCAAAAGTCTCTCTTAGGAAGAAGTCTGACTGCTCTGATTTTGGAAGTTAGAACACAACCTCCTGTGAGACAGTTGTACTTAAATGAGTTAGTCCTTCCTTACTTTCTGTATCAAAAAACTTTGGCACACAGATCAGCATTTGTGAATGGATTCAGTTCTACGTAGGATTTAATTTAAGTCTTAGTCCTAAAACAACCAGCAAAAACTCAGGAATATCTCTTATGTGCTACTGCATCCATAACTACCACAACAGTTTAAGATGCTGCAGTTGCAGCCCATGTGGTTGTCTGATATTATGTCTCTAATGGACGTTATAACTGAATGGTGGTAACAGGTGATGTGTCCACTTCAATTTTACCTGAGATTAAAAGACAATGAGTTAGTCTAAACTATTTTCAAGATTATTTTGATTAAAGTAGCTTTGCCTTTAAAAGGATTCATATAAAAATTCACACAATGGAGAAGAGCAGTCCAGTTCCAGAAAGAATAACTGCATTTTACTTTCTTTATGAAACCTTAGTTCCACTGAAGTCTTTTAGGACTTAACACAAAATTTCTTTGTATGAAACTCTTGTTGACTTCCAAGGGGTAAGGATTTCACCCCAACTTTTTACAGTGTCAGATTTTGCCAGACAAACAAAACTTACATTATCTTCCCTTTTATTCAGTGCAAAATAAGCCAACTGTGTGCTTTTACACTTCCTATTTGGAACTGCTCCAGAAACTGAAGCCTGAATGCAGACTGTGATTTATAGCTCTTGCCACAAATAAGGCAACACATCCCCCAAACTATGCTTTTTCCCCCTTCAAATCAGTAGAGCTTGAATAACAACCCCATCTACCAGGCCTGTAGAAAAACCTGTTATGATAATTTACTCAAGGGGCAGATTTTGCGCTTCTATTTTTAGGTGCTAGGTGACTAAATGAAATAAGAGCTAAAGTTAGGTTCTGAAGGAAAAAAAAATATTTAATATATATATTTAAATTTTGATCCTATTTCCAGAAAGCAGTGACTGAACAAGAGAATGTCATCTCACATGTGCCTTGCTAATAAGTATAATGAAGAAGCCATGTTCTGTTAACTCATTAGAAGATTTAAAAAGAGACAGCTGAAGCTGCACAGGGTGCTCACATCCTATCTCGTCCCTGTCTCCACAGGCAACGGTGCCACTTTGGTATACATTTCCTGCAAGCAGCTTACAGAAGAGGGCAATGAAGCTTTTCTAAAGGAGTAGTTGGCAATATTCTCTGATTAAGTGAGGTTCAAGTTCCCTCAGATTTTAAGAGGCAGTGCCCTTAGTTGAGTTCTTAATATTCAGATAGGACCTAAAACTAAAGTCTGGGATACTTACAATCATTTAGTCATGACACTCATGTATTTGCAAAAGAACATTAATGTAGAAAAATTTAATGAAAATTCCTATTGTTCTGTTATAGGAGCTGTAAACCTTATTAAACTGATTCCTTTCCACACATCTTGAAACTACAAAGTAGAAAATGAGAATATGAGGACTGCAGAACAACCAGTTTAATTTCAATTAATTTGAATAACATCAGCAAACAAATCAGATTTGTAAGCACTGGGGGAAAACATGCTGATGAATATTGGCCAACTTTGACCATCAAGCACAAACTGTAACAAGGGCAATTATCTCTGGTGGTGTAACAGTCCATACAGGTGAAGAAGAAACAGAAGTCATACAGTTTGCTTTCTGTGAAGCTTTTGTCTCACGTGGCATTTTCATCAACAAATTAGGGAAAAAGTAATAGAACCACTGTAGGAGAGACGCAAAACCAGTTCCACACTCAGGATTATCAACAACTCACAGAGTGCAAAGAGGGATGAAGCAGCAGAACAGGAACTTGCATGAAAGTAGTGATGTTTCATATTCATATTAATGACACACAGACAAGAAAATAGTTTACATGGGTCAGAACATGTGAGTTCAGAAACTTCTTATAAAGCATGGAACTTTTTTTGAACCGAGCATCAAATTGAGTTTTTAGAATAAACACATAAAATGGATATTAATAAATAGCCAACCCATACAATATTAACTTATAAATTCTACAGAGACTCAGAAATGAAATTTCTGAAATGTAGAAAAAAAGTCTAACTATTTTAAAATGTGCTTCACAGAAATTAATACAAATTGTTTAAAAAGGTGCTATTAAGGACTGGTACAATTAAGGACCAACACATCTGACTTCCATGCTGGAAGACAAAGTTCAAAAATAAATAGAACTATCAGTGAATATAATATTCAAGGGAAGGTCAGTATAATTTCTGAAAACGAAATTTTGGGTCTCACGTAGCTACCAGAGGTCTTTCAAGGACCACTTAACACAACAATAAAGCGTGAGGAGAGGATGTTACCACAAGCTGAACAGGACGCAACAGTGTAATGCTGCATTGTGAAAAGGAAAATATCAAACTGGAGCAACAGCTGTAACCCCAATTCTGATCTCCAGAGAACTGGTAGCGTGCCAATATTATGTGTAGCTTTGTTGTGATGAACTTGGAAAAACAAGCAAACTGCTTGGACAGAGTCATCAGGAAAGAAAAGAAGTAAAAGAAAAGATCTTAGAAGCATGAATGACAAGAAATTACTGAAGTACCTGACTTTGCCTCATCAAGAAAGACATGGCAGAGGATAGAAAAACTAGTAGTTCTTAAAATCAAAAGGGTCATGTAGAAACAAATAATAAATGTTATTTCATTCTCCATGTCCAGGGCTAGTAGGATAAGTAATAATGGATTTAAGTTTCAGCAAGGGTTTAGACAAAGTATTGGGAAGCTTCAACTAAACTGCAAATGCAGTTCCCTAGTATGCAGTTCCATAGTATTTATCACTAAATATAAAGCACTGAACAGACACCTATCTGGAATGTCATGAGGTAGAAGAGACAGAAGGATTAGAGGGCTTGGAACATCCTACACAAACCAAATTTTCTATGATTCGATAATTATATCCACACATTCCAAGTTCAGGAATTTTAATCTAAGTACCTAATCTCTCAACAGCTGTACAATAGCTCAGTTACAACTTTAGTTATAACATTTCCAACAAAATATCTTTGTTTGTTTTCTCATTGTAAAGCACTGATCCAATGCTTGTCAGGAACTGCTACAGTGCTCCTCAAAGACTAGTTTGGGCAGCATTTATCCGGGGCCATTATCATTCCAAAGTGCTGATTAATGCCTCGCTGGGTCTCAGTTAATAGCTGGTAATGAATGACATTTTTTTCCATCTATAACCTTGAATTAAGTATGGTTTGTGTTTTACAGGTTAGCGTAAGGCTTTGTATGTGGAGACAATTTACATTGGAATGTACACAGTTAGTAATCAAAAGGGCAAGAGAGCACCTTACTACTAAAAGAGTTCAAGAAATGTTAATAGGCAATTTGTATTTCCAAAGAATAAAAAAGCTAGTCTATAATTGGGAAGAGACAATTATTTGGGAAGGGAAGCCCTAGAAGATCCTAAGAAATTACTGGCTTGAAGAGTTCCTAGGAAATTATTTGCACAGATAAAACCAAAACAAACAAGCAAAGTCAAGTGTGGCTTAGAAAGAATATTTGATTGTCCAGCGGGAAGCCCTCAGAAAGTAGTTATGCAGTAAGATGGAGATCCATCTTGAGTGAGTCTCCAGCTGAATGCTGGCAATAGACAGAAAAATCTGATGTTAGTATAATTCAGTAAAGTGGTGTCCTTTTGTTACCTGTCCCTTACAAGCCTCTATAACATTGCTGTATATTTAAAGGTTTAAATAATTTTTATTTGCATTTTACCATAATCTGGTTCAGGTTGTCGCCATTAAAATACATATGGTTAACAGCAAGCTGTTCTACATCAACAGACGTGGTGATCCTTAAAATTGGGTTCTTATGAAATTCACAGCTTCCTTAAACATTGATGTAAAAATTCAAAAGGTAAAAAAACCCCTTTTCTTCTATGTAAGCTGCATGCATAAGAGACTATAACATGAGGTTAAGGTAGAAGGAAATATTTTTCAGTAGTAAATGTGTGGCACTGTAGTGAGCAGGACAACTAAAGCCTGAAGGTTCCAAAGGAATTGTTCAAGAACGCTGTAGCCAAGGTAGTTTGTGTTCCTACTGCCTGGACGCTTGAATCTCAGGCTATTAAACAGGCAAGAACAAGTTTTTTGAAGGTTCTGTCAAGAAGAGGGCTCACTTTACTGAACCTGTAAGAGAAAAAGAGCAAGGTTCAATCAGTAGGTTTCTGCTGGAGACTAAAAGATAAGATAGTACAGGGAATTTGCAGAATAAGAAATCCTTTGCCTGACTAAGGACTGCTTTACCCAAGAGAATGGTCCAGACAGAGGTCTAACTGCAATAGAGAAACAACTGGTTGCTTTTGACAGCAGTTAAGCAAGACATAATGTGCCTGTCCAGAACATACATGGAGTGTAGAATATGGGGCTATGAGAGGAAAAAGAAGCCAGAATAGACAGAAGCTTTTATAGTCCTGAAAAATGTCCTGAAGAATGGGGAGTGTTATTAAGACAATAAGACACTACATTTGGAGAAATCAACTGGGGAAGAGCAGGAATTTATCCTTGAGGGGGGAAGGTGTAGGCATTCTCTCACTGGTAGGAGTTACTACTTACTTGCAGGCACACTGCCTGAAATTATTACTCTTCTTCCACAATAAATGTAGAATGGCTAAAACTAGAGAAGTTGTGGATGACAGGACAGATAGAGCTGCTACTGCCAGCAAGCCAGAAGTAGCTAAGGACTTGGATCCATTCACTGACACAAATACTGTGAAGTCAGAGGATTTATGGGGTGAGGATCACCCCTATAGAATGACACCACTGGCACCACAATAATATTTTATGTGTCAGAAAAAAAGTTAACTTCATGTGTTTTTCTGTGTAGAATACCTTTTATTAATGTGTCATTGCAGGCATAAAATAAAAAAAGAAAACCTCATGGGAAATTGTGTCTATACAGAGAGGTACCTCACCAATGAGGGGCCTTGTCATGTCAGAGGGAGACCTGTAGACTGTTAGACACACACTATTCTTTTACAGCTAGCACATTACTGTTCTCATTTAAGATGAAGAATGTTCCCAGGATGTTCAAGAAATTATTCTTCTTATCCAACAGGCAGGGTGAAGTAGGGACCGCTACAGCTTCTGTGACCAGACCTTAAAAGCTGAAAGAATATCTGCTTCTAGGAAAGTCCCATTAAGTTCTTATCTCTGATGGTCAAACAGCAATTTTGAACGGTCTTCATCATTATGAGTGCACTTATGGATCAGGATAGATGGGAAAAATACCCTGCCTCTAATCCTAGCAAGAAACTACCTAATGTCTTACAGCAAATGCTTTGCTCGTTCAGCTAACAACTGAAAAGACAACTTTTATGATCTTTTAAAGAACTAAAAAATGATGACATTTGGCTCCTATTATACATAAATAAATTGTTTAATAGTCATCTTCATCACAGTGCTAAAGCTAAACTGAAAATATATGCAACCAAAAAGATTGTAATAGCAACATAGTATTATCTCATTTACCCTTTGGCTGCTACAAGGTACTTCAGGAATCTGTGTGGTTCAGCAGTTCATACACCCATACAGAAAGACAGGCCATAAATCTTCATATCTCTATGGATATTTTTTTTGTAAAGCAGCACTAGACTGAAGGAGGAATTTCATATATTTGAGTGTGATGTGGTGATTTAAAATCCACACTACGTTTGATGCAATACAATGTGAGCAAAGGCCAAAGGACTTGGAAGAAGTGGCACAGCCGGAATAGTTGCAATAATTCTTCTGAAGTGGAAGACTTGTTGTTACTCTTAATACTTGAAAATTACATTAAAATACATAATTCTTGGGAAGGAAGCCTTTAAGGAAATGAACAGGTTAATGAATCTATTTACAATGTCAGGAAATGACAGTCAGGTTGTATCACAAACTATACACATTAATAGAAAGCCAGTTACAGCTGTAAAGAGGTTGTAAACATGGTTTGTAGGAAACAGAAGGGATCCCATACCCCTCTTCTGTCAGATATACTCACCAACAATGAAAGGAAACTGAATCAAGAACATAAGCTTGCTCTGGGAGTCAGCTCTTTCTACAAAGGCAGAACCACACTTTGCAAAATCAGAAGAAAGATGTTTTTGATAAAATAGCAGGCTTTGATGAAGATCCTGTCTGACAAAGTTGCAGCCAGGAATATAAGGTCAGGGAGATTTGAGCATTGTAATTCAGGAGGCAAAATTAAGTAGCCCTTGAGATACAGTAAGAACATTTTGAAATGCATTCTTCATAGGACTTTACAAAGGCTAAGTACAACGACAATATTTCTTTTTTTTAACTTTTTTTCAGGGTAAATAGCTTACTATCAACTTTGAACTGGTTCAACCATCTCAATCAAACTTCAGTTGGGTTTGGTCAGTTTGTATTGTCTGATTCTGCTCAAACTCTTCAAATCTGCATTCACCATAGACAATTTAGGAGACCAAGATAGTGCTTCCTGGACTGTCCAGTGCAGAATTTACTTTATGTTTTAACAGGATGCACTAGGTGAAAAATATAATTCTCCCAGCTTATAAAACCTATTTTTGTATCATAACTGGGTTGGAAAAACAAGTCACATTCAAGAATTAAAGAAAAAAGGCATATGGAGGACATCAAGCTGAGCAATGATCAGAGGCAAAGCAGCATGTTCAGGAGTTTGTTTTTGCTATATTAGAAGTCTGTTTTGAAAACAAATTCAAATTGTTTCATTTGATCATTCGAGGAATGAAAGTAATGATGGTAGGTTTTTTAATCAAATTATATTGGCATTTTTTTCTTTAACTTTTTTAAAAGTCAACAAAATTTTAGAGCTGAAGTGCAAATATGACTTCAGTTACACTAGCTGTTTGACAATTCAACAGAAAACAATTATGAAGGTTTGTTCATTTCAGCACTATCTATGCATTGATGTTTTATTTAACTGTAGAAAATCTGTGAAAAGCAGCAATAATGAAATGATAATATAGAAAATGTTTTCCTTTGAGACAATGGGTTTTCCTCATTTAAGAGAAAAAGTTTTTTCATTGTTGTAAAAGCTATTTGCTTTTAACCACCTGAAACCCCTTAATTAGTTTAAAACTATAAATTTACAAATACCTCATGTAGGTACACTTGATACTGTTAAGATAGACAAGATATAATTAGATGTCCACCAAAAAAAGAAAAAGATAGGGCAAAGATTGCCTTTCAAAAAAAGAAGGAAAGAAGAAATCTTGCCATTGAGGGTCTCCTTGATTTAAGTAAAGGGAACCAGGCTGTATCATTTTAGGAAACCAACTAAGGACTCTATTTAAGTAATAAAAATATGGAAGCTATACAACAGAGGTGCACTAAAACATCCCAAATATCACTTCCTTTAATATCTGTTTAGTATTGCATTTGTCTTTCAGCTGGATTTCAGATTCTTGTGCCTTTACGTAAGTGAGGAATTGGCATATAAAATACAACCATAAGAAATTATGCATCTTAGAGAAGTATTGAGTGATCTGGAATATGTACCCTCTTAAGAATAAGCAATTGTTCACTAATTTTTTCACTTATAGGGCAATATCTCAATATAAGACTTAATTAATCAATTACTTTACATGTTGGTAAAGTTAAACAGTTAGACTCTGTTTAGAAAAAAAAACAAGCCAGAGCATGAGAATAAGACTTTAGGAACTCTTATGAGAAATATATTCTCATTAGAGAAGCCAACCATCACACTGAGAAGGATAGTGTCTTCTAAAGTGGAATTGACAGCTTGTAAAGATTTCTCAGAAACAGATTTTCCCTATCTAACTTAAGGTTGCTGAATCACTGCAGAAACTACCTACTTTGGTGTGGGTGGCCACAGTACATACTTTGTTAGAAGGCTTTATTTAGACTAAATCATAAAATTTAAATTGCAGAGAGCCAGTAGTACAAAACTAAAAAAAAAATTTTAAACCACATTTTTAATTATATCTTTAAACACTTTGCACCACTTTATAGGTACTCCTACAACTAAGATAATGTTTTTTATTCTTAAACAGATTCTTTCCTATAATAGTTCAGATACTAGTCTCTAAATAAGGTTAGAGAGAATGTACAGGGACTTTATTACTGCATTTTTTAGCACACATACTATCTGTCGTAGCCTGTAGCTCAGGATTTCCATTGCTAGCAATAGAGCACAGGATGTGTACTGAGTTCATGAGGCCTCAGGACTACAGCTTGTCAGGCTTACTTTGCCTGACCTTGTCTTGATCTGCCTGGAACTTTGCTTTGACCTAGTTTAGCTGTAACTTTTTCTCTCAGAACCAGATGAGATGTTTAATTGGTTTTAACATGGCTTGTCTTCTTAAGGTACAACCATAGTTTTATATAAAGTCGTAGTAAGTAGTTCTGTATAGAAAGAGATATTTGTGACGCTAATGTAATGAAGCAATGTAGAGAGCTACAGGCCTGGTATGATAGCAGAGCCCTTGAGAAGAGGAGGCACAGTATGTGGTACAGAGGAATACAGGCATGGGTTGATAAGAGATGGGGCACAGGCTGGCACTGGAAAGCCCATAGCTATGAACAATTCATCAATGGTTGCTTAAAGAAATACAAACTTGGATAAAATTGGTTTTAGGGGTATCATAAGTGCACCATATGTAGTAAATTTGGATATAATGTGGATTTGCAAACCAAGGAAGAAAAAGCAAGGTGTAAAAAATCATTAGCAAACAACAAAAAAAATGACCCCAGCAGATCCTAAAGCAAAGAAGAAAACAACAATGTAAACATCATAATCTTCCCAGTGACAGAGTTGGGGTGCTAGTGATTCACCATATGCTACCCTAACACATGGAAGCATCCTGAGGAGCAGTGGAAGCCTAAGCACAACACCAGAAAAAGGGTTAGGAGCTAGGAAATGTGTGATACAATTCTAACTGTATTATTAGTGAGGGCTTTTTTTTTGGTTTAGTTTGATTTTTTTTGGTATCATGATATCCTTTTCTTTACATTCCTTATTTTCTTCTTTTTCTGTTATAGTTAGATGTTGACTAAGTCTCTAATTAGACTAAGATTTCAGTTACACTCATAACGAACTCCTGGCTTTACATATAATCGTTGATTGCTTTTTACCTGTACCTTTTAAACAGAAGTGTGAATATTGTGATGAGGTAGATTCACTGTAGTTTGTACATCTTTATTGAAATAATGTGGAGTACATATATTAGCTTAAAAAAACCTCTTTGTTAAAATGGTAAAACAGATTCTTATCTCCTATTAAGATGCCTCTAGATGAATCTACTGTTTTCCAGCAGAGTCCATAAAGCTGCATATGGTGAAATAATAAAAAAGCCTAGCTTTTACATAGTGCTTATCCCAAAGCAGGTCAGTAATGTACCATTTGTCCCATTATAAGCAAGAATAAGCAGGCATGCAGATTCAGAATTATTAGCATTTTGGTGTCAGAATTTCTATTTTCTATGCACTAGATGACACTGAAGGTTAGAACTTTATACGTGGATCTACAGAAGAAACCATAATTGACATAGATGGCCTTCCACATAAATTATTCTAATCTGACAGTGGATTTTGCATGTTTTTAGCTAAAAATATGCTTCAGGATTCAGGATTCAGTCTAGAACTTTTTGAAGCTGTTGGAATAATTCCCTCTGAAGAACTTTGTAATGGGATCCACAGACCATTCCAGGCTTTTTAAATTCCCATACAATCCACATTTTGCTAATATATTTGTTAAAATGAGATGCATTCAATTGCTCTTAAAGGATCTGGATCTCCTATTAAAAATTTGAATATAAATTACTATATAATATATAAAAGCTGAAGCCTTTAGATTAACTTTTATTTCCATTTGAGTTTCAAAAGCTTTGGCTTTTGTCAGTTTAATTCATGATCCTAACATTTTTTGAAGAATGTATTACATATAGACAGTGAAGAGAACCTGGAGAATACGGAGCTAAATTCACAAGCCAGTTTCAAGTCTCCTCTATGCCATTCATGTTGCCCAAACGGCTCATAAACACACTACAGGTTATTCAGCAGGGATCCATTTGCTAATATATATGCATCAGATTGAATGTTGGAGACACATGTGGCAGGCAGTGGGACACTGAGGAGAGGTGACAGACATAGTGATGGTCCACCATGCTGTTGTAACCCTTCCCTTTCATAGCACCTGCTGAAGTCTCTGTGTTAGCTATGCAAGTGGAGCTGCCTTGCAAACCGCTCTTGGGTCTCCATTGGAGGACTGAAAGGATGTGTCCTATTTTGGCTCTTACTTCTTGCCTGGCTGCCCTGAGAGGAACTTGCACATGGCAAAATATGATATATACTACAGGTGATCTGCTCCAGACAGGGTAGTCAAGCAGGAAAAGCAAAAGGAAAAACTGGCAAGAACATCCAAGAGAGCACTACCAAAGACCTTTTGGGGCTGGAAGCAGTTTATACACCAGAGGAATGGTATTTAGCATGGCTAAAAGACCTTTCCGAAGTGGATGGTTTCTGAAACACAGCTTTTAAATAATTATGGAAATATCCACTGAATAAAATTTTGAAGGACATAATGTTCATTAGAAAATACAACTGTATTCTACAGCAAGCAGTAAATTCTAACATTAGGAAATTCATGTAATTTCAGGCATATAATACTCTGTACTCAACAGAGTAATGCTTTTAGTGTTTTACTCATAACTTTTCTCTTTGCCATGGTTATTTCACCCTCATTCTTCATCAGCTGTCAAAAGCTAAATCCAAATGAGTACATCACCTTTTAGAATCAATGCAGTTCATCTGACAGTGAATTTCTCTATAATTTCAAATTAAGATCAGCCTTTGAAACACAGATAAATGTTGTCTCCTGATCAAACTCTGGGGAAAAAATGTAAAAAGAAATTTAAAAAAATAAACAGTTGGCAAATGTATGTAATAATTTTTTTTCTCAACCCAGGTAAAATATTATCAGTGATCTATTAATTCAGGCACTCAAAATAAGAAGCAACTCTAATTAAATCCCACAAATAGAGAACATTGTTTAGATAAGGAACTTTTGTATCTCTATATTTTCCACAATTATACCTATATACCCCAGAAGTGAACAGAATTCTTTATATTTTGGTTTTTTATATTTATTTAAAGTATATTTTGTACTGGCACAACTTCTGTCTTTCAAATCCCTATGTTTTTCTGTATCCTCAGCCCAAATATTACATTAGCTTTGAAGTTCAGAATAGTCTTTTATAAAAACTTCAGAAACTGGAAGGAACTTTATTACTTTTATAATTTCATTTACTAGCAGGGATGATCTCTAGCTGGAAAACAACGGTGTTTACTAATAAAGTCTAGGAGAATTTACACTCTGTATGCTTTTGTATTTCTGAATGTGAGAGAAATATTCAGCAGTATGCATGCAGCAATATGGGTTAAAAGCAAACCCTGAAAACTCTTAGTAAAATATGTTTTAAATTGCAAAGGCAGATAATTAATAGTGGTTGCCATGGTCCACTAAGGACTCGTGATGGTTCTTTGCTGAGATCTCTAAGTGCAAAATTAAGGCGACCACACCAAAAGGGGTTAGCTTCAGCTAAACAGCAAAAACTTTATTATTTTGTGTCCTAAGAAACGTGTGATAGCTAAAGGGAAGGAAAAGTAAGTAAAAAGAGGAAAAGAGGAATATAGCTATCACTGCGGTCCAAGGTGTCCCCCAGGCCCGGAGTCGGCAGCATCCTGCCAGTCCTAACGATCGTCGTGTCGATCCTTGGTGGGGAAGGCTTCAACTTTAGGTTGCTAGGGGATGACTTTCTATACAAAGTTACACACCTTGCTCCTCATCTACCTCAGGAATCCCCACCTCTCCCCAGGAACTCATTTTCCTATCTCCACCTCTGCCAGGTAACACCGTTGTGCATGCCCAGAGAGGAGTGCCTGGGGAGTGGTCTACCTCGAAGGCGGGTAGCCTTTGGGATCGAAGTGTGTTTTAGTATTATAATGACATTATAATGATCAAAGTTCACCTCAGGGTAAAGATTTCATCACGGTGCTTGGCACAGTGTCTGCCATCTTTCTTGTTGTACAGCCGTGGCACCTGCAGCTCATTGTTCCCGTCCTTACAGAGGTACAGATAGTCTTGGACAGGTCAGGGCTGTGGAATGAGATCGTTTCACTCCATCCCACATCAATCCATCTTGTACCAGTACCAGGGTACTTTGCCAGGGAAACAAGTTCTTTGCACACCAGCCGCGCCTTTGTCTCAGAAAGTGGCAACTGTGTTTTACTTTTACCCTAGAGATTTTCTCATGATATCATAACTTTGCTGCAACAGGGCCGTCGGGATGAGTCTTGCTCCCAGGCTGCATCAAATCCATAGGAAAGGACCCTGTAGTCTAACTGGGGCTGTCACATCCTTAATGACAAGGTTGAGACAAGCTGATTTTCTAACCAACTCTTACACAGGTTCACAACTCTGCATGATATATCCTATCCTGTTTTGTTTCCATCTTGAGTAATGAGTAAGGCAAGAGTCCTATCAAAAACAGAGCATGTAAACTAACAACTAAAAATTACAGTAAAACATATTGGTTCTGAATCTTCAGAACTACAGTATAAACATGGACAGGAGTCATTTGAAGTAGAGTTAACACATTTGGGAGAAGGAAAGTAGCTGGGAGTACTTCAAGGCATGGAGCCTGTTTACACAAGGAAACTGTGTGCTAAGTGAGGGAGCCCGTTCTTAGGTCATTCCATGGACAACTTTCCCTTTTTTGGAGGAATAGGTGGAGACATGTCTCTCATCCTTTCATCCTCAACTTGTGAGCCATACTACTTATATTAGAATTTATGATGTCAGAAAGGGATGGATAGGTTTGTAGATCTAAAAGGAAACAGTTTTCTTTTTACTACAGAGTTGTCTCAGAAAGGGGCAGTGTAGAGGTAACTGGAGTCGTGTATGGAGCACAGAGTACTTGGCTTGTAGGCTACCATGTGTCCAGGCACAGTCATTACCCTGAGCCCTGCCGCTCCTGCTCCTAATGCTTGAATCTGAGACGTGATTGTTTATGTCTTTTAATTATGGAGTCAAGATACCTAAGCTGTGTATGAACAACAAAAGGAAACTAATGGCTTTTCATATTTCAAGTCAGCAGCCAGATGCAAGTGGAAAGGCAGGGAACAAAGGAAAAGGCGCTGCTGCAGCACTGCTGGTTCAGCAGACAAGGCTGTTGCTGCATGCAAATTTCCTTGCATGTTTGCTGCAAACAGAGAACCTCTAAAATGAAACACTGGAATATTTCATTGCAAATTTCCTAGTCTTCCTGTAATAGCACACTAGTTGTATGGTTCATCTCAGCAAGATCTTTTTGGAACAGTTAGATAAATGAATTGAGGAGGAAAGGTGACAAAGAACACTGCTACTTGGGCTGCTACATGCAAATACGCCCCTCATGTATGAGAAAGACCCTCATTTGGGGCATCCCACAAAAATCCCAAATAACAAAAGGGTTTTTCAAGAAGCATAAGGTGAAGAGTGAGCTAAAAGACAGTACACAAAAGAAGAAAAAGCTGTCAAATACGGGGAAAGAAAAATAATCCACAGAGAAGAAAATTGCATGGAAAAAGTCAACTGTAATGCTAATGATATAGAAACATCTGAATCTTTCACTTCTTGTTCATACTGGGTTTTAGCTACATACTGTCTTTTCGCACACGCTCCTCTGCCTACAGTTTATTTAGCAAACACACAGAATAATCCTGTTATAAACTGACTCCTCAGACATACTTTGTGCATTAGAAAGTATATTTCAGAAGGTGCATAGTATCCACTTCCAGGAGCTATGTTAATCTTCTCAGTATTATTCAAGTTTCAGTGCCAGGCTGCCAAAGCACATACATTATCGAAAAGATGCTCTCACCAATACTGAAAATACAGTTCTTAAAATAAAAAAAAAATCATGCTATTCTACACCTTTGTGCTTTTTCAGAAGTCTAAGTGGAACTGAAATGATGCATAAATCCAGAGCAAAATATAAGTATGGGGCTCAACCTAGACCAATTCATATCTATAGGAGCAGATATACAAAGCATATGTCTATATATATGCTTACGTGTATATTTGAGTATCGAAAGATACACACAAAAGGTGTACAGATACAGTGTGCTTTTGTTCTTTATGTGTGTGTTTAAAAATAGTGAGAAACAGTGCAGTATACAGATACAGAGCAAATGCAGACAATCAGAAAACACTTTTTCTTGTTTTAAACTTAAATGTAAACACTTATAAATGACATTATCACATGAGGCAGCAAGCAGCAATCTGTCCTCTAAGCCAATCATGCTAGAGAATGTTGATGTGTCATAGAAGAAATGATGCAAATGCAAAGGAAATTGTGAGACTGGTGCCTCTGGATTTTTCATAGGCTGGGTATCAACTGAATTGGTATCACAGCAGATCATTACCTCATGACAAATGGTTCATTGTACTGCCAGCATCCCTGTAGCTTAGCTTTGCTGGGTAATCATCACAGTCTGCACTATAATGGTTTTGTAGAAACTTTTTCCTTGTATTGTGACAAATATGCAATAGTACTACCTGCTTAGTTTCAAATATTAAAAAAAATAATTGGAGAAGGAATAATGGAATAAAGTAATAGACACCTAAAAGTATAAGTGTCTGATCTGATCACTAATGCAATGTTCACATCTGCTGTGGTTTGGAATTTCATCTGCAAGCACCTCAGCAATATTTGCACTGATAAAAGGAGAGTCATCACAAATTAGCCTTGTTCCACACTCCTTCTTGAACATAGTGGTGTACCTGGAACTCCAGAAATTACAGGAAATGGCAATTAAAGGCCCACAAAACAAAGTAAAACTCAGATCCTTCCCCATTTTTACAAGAATCATTGTGCCTTTTGTTACACACCTACAAGAGGATGCACCTCAGTGAAGTCAACTTAGGAGGGTCCTGTACAAATCAAAGGCCCTACATAATGCTGCAGAGAACCTCCGATTTGCTGCATCCCTCATAAAGTGATCTGCTTCTGCCAGCTTTTGTAGCCACCAAAGAGAAAGACCATTACTCCAGTTATTTTCTCTCTGTTCCGGACACATTTTTTCAGATCTCTGTTTTCCTCCTTTATCACTACAAAATGGAGTCTGATGTACCTGAGTAAGGAAGAAGACATATTTGTCCCCTTCTAGTTGTGCAGCTACTAGTAATAATCTGTAAAACTGAACCTTTAAACATGAAGTTCCTGTAACTACAAAGTTCCTATAACTACAAACTTGAGTTTATACAGTCTTCCCAGCTCAACTTCCTAGCATGTCTACTGTAACCAAATGTTGAAAAATAATGAACTTAAATTAAAACTGATAGCAAAATTCTTTATGGTAATTTCTTTCTTGAGTCAGTATTCTTAAATTTTATCTTCTGCTAAAAAGAAAACACAGTCTTACCATTGCTTATAATTGTAGAAGAAAATAATTTTAATTTGGTCTACTTTAAATTTGCTTGTTCATAAAGTTAACTTATTAACAGGAAAACCAAAGCAGAAAGTTATAGAAATATATCTAACTATAAATTTGTCATGAAGGCAAATATCACACATAAAGTAGCCTGTCCCTCAAACTCTTCATAGATGACAAAGTAAATCAGCACATGGACAGACTCCCAAATGAACATCATAACCAATGAGACCTGAGAATACCATGAACCTGATGCTACTCCCTGTAATCAGGAAAACAAAAATACAAAGACTTCAGAACTAGCCTACAATTCGGATGTAAGTGAAAAGTTGCCTAAAGTAATTTCTTGTGAATGGGAAATAGAATATATGCTTGCTAGGGACCTTTAACTTGAAAAGCTCCAATACTTTTACAAGATTTTTTTTCATTGCTTAAAGTGCTCAACTGTGTATTATTATAATAACGATAATAATTTGGAATATCTCTGCTTTCTCAAACTTCCATTTTTCTAAGTCATATATTCTTGGTAAGTCATATGTCCTTTTTGTAAGCTAGGAGTAATGTCTAGCACTGGTGAGAAAGGTTTTCTTGAAAATGACAGAGTTAATGTGCATGCCTTGCTTCTGCAGTCCTCACTTAAAAAGACACACTAGTGCCCTGCTTGAATAAAATAAATGGTTTATATTAACATATACTGCAGTACTTCACATCAGCTCTCAAATTTTCTTAATGCATTTCTTTAATGGGGAAAAATTCTTTACATTTGCATTTTAAGTCAGAGAGCAGTGAACCATATGCTGGTTCCTGAACTGTGAATGCAAAAAACAGTTTGCAAGGGTGTATGAGATCAGGCTTACAACACTGTCATTTAAATCATTTGACTTTCAAGACAAACTAAAGTTTGATATTCAAGTGAATGTGTTACAAATTTGGAAGGACTTGTCATCTAAATAGAAACACAAAACTATTCTATTTTAATGGTCATCTTTCCTTCTTTCTTTTCTTTCTTTCTTTCTTTCTTTCTTTCTTTTTTATCACAGATAAAGCTCTGCGAAAGTACTGTGCACTTTCTGTAAATACTTATTTCATCTCATTTTCTCAATTCTATTAACTGAAAGGGATGGCAGCCATTTCTAAGGATTTAGATGTCTCGGAATATTGGTCATGTTAGAAGTGGATCTCATCCAAAAAGTCTGAAAATACTAAAGAAATTTTTAAATTATTTCACAAATATATACGTATGGAGCACATGTATGTGTCCTTTTTCATGTCCAGAACATGTCCGTAAAAAGGAGTATCTCTATGTTCATCATTATTACTGTATTTCATCTTCACAGAAAAAAATCTCTTTTCCTCATCACAAACAGGCAGTTTCAAAGTATGAAAATTATAGCATTCCATCGTTAGACACATTGTTATAACGAATTTTATTTATTTGTGTGGTCACCTGCTCAAAGTTACTGGTTTCACTCAAGGCGTACACTGTTTAACAGAGTCTTTCGGGCAACTGTGCTTTTCAAGAATAGTTGTATTCAGCTTAGCACTCCGACTAGTATTCATCATGGAGACTTCTTGCTTTTGCACAGAGTGTGTTAAAGTAGTAAACACACGTGTGTATTTGAGTTGGATTTTCCATAATAGCTTATACACTGTCTTAATTCTACATTTAGAAAAACAGGATCGTGTAATCAGCATTTTTGTTTGTCAGTTCCTTCTGTATATGAATCCTTTCTATACAGACACAGTACACAGAGTCAAGATTCTTGTTATTTGATATAAGATGTCCCCACCAAAGTGTAACTATACTAAACTCTTAATACTTATACATGCATTTTTGCAGTCCCATCTGTTAACCATAATACAGAGTTGTAAGCAGAAAATGTGTATGTTTGTGTGTAAAAGAACATTCTTCCTATGATCAGCAGCCTGTTTGTGGCTTTAGATGTTCACATCTTGTGTGGCTTTACATTGGACAATGTTGCTCAGTACATATTTATCTTTCCCCTCATTATCTGTAAAGTGTATTTCACTGCTCCTCTAGCTTTTCAAAAGAGAAACATACGGCTACTGCCTTACTCGATGTATTTCATTTGGGGATACAGAGTGTGACATATTATACAATGTTTCATACTGGATGTTTTAATAATCCTTCCGAGATATATATTATTCCTATAAATATTTTGATTTATAGTTGAAATCAGTGGGGTCAGGATTTCACCATAAGACGGTATTAGTTTAAGAATGCAAATTGTTGTTAAAAAATTCACCAAGTCTCTGTGTAATAAAGGTATTTTAGTGATTTTAGTTTAAGCCTTCACTGCCAGTGGGACTTCAAGCAGAATTAAAATATGTTTCATACTTTAATGACCGAAGGTAGTTTCTCCATGAGACACCATAACTCTTCTTAGATGGAAGAATTCTTTTTAAAGTGAAATATGAAATATGAAAAATGTTGACCAAACAATAATGAAAAAATACTCCTCCATGGGCTTGCTTTGGGAGTTCCTTGTACATAACCCCTCTGTTCACAACTCCAGGAATTTATATACACATGCACATGTGTGTGAACAGCTCCAGGTAACTGAACTTAGAAGTATAGAAAGTAAATATAAAGATTGATCTCTACTAAGATAAATCATATTGGGCCACTAAAAGATTATCTGATTAAGTAGCTAGTGTTTGTCAACTTTATTTTTTGCTAGAAAACAAAACTGTCAACTGAAAATGATGATGCCATTACTTTTGCCAGAAATACATAAATGATCACAAGTGTTCATCATTTGCCTTACCTATATTGTCCACCTTCCTGTGGCAAGGCAAGAAGGTTTAGTTACCAGGGTCTAATCTAGCTCAGAAGAAACCTCAAGCTTGGTGAAGCATATTAGTATGGGGGGAGGGAGGAGCTACATGTGGATGTATTGCACAAGCAGCTCTCGGTAGTTTTACTTGATTTTCAGGGCTGAGACAGAGAATAAGATACTTTACAGAGGAAATGTGACACTCAGCAAGATTAAATTTCTAAGCTTTGAAATGACACAGCTTGTAACATTCAACACTTCCAGTTCTGGCAAAGCCAAAGATGAGTTCTTGTATATGTAATTTGAAGAGGGGTAATTTTCATTTCTAAATAACTGAAGCATCTCTTTATATACACTGTATATATTACTATATATGTGAGGTACGAGATATACAAAAATTTATTAAGGCCTATGTCTGAATGTTGTGCATTCTGAAAATTCAAGAACAATTGAAGGGAGAATTGGAAAAAAATCACATTTCCTTTCAAAGAAACAGATTAAATTGGTAACAATAGGCAAAAGGCAGGTTTAAGATTGTCAAGGATGAATGTCAAATGCATTTTTCAAATTACTCTGCATATAATGGGTCACAGTTTCCACACAGATATGTTATAGATGTGTGTAGTTTCTTACCTATTAATTGCGAACACAGGAAAACAACCCATTCTTGTTTTACAGTGCTTTCCTATATGCATATCAGGATGAGATAATCTTGTAAAGATAAGACTAAATCCAAGAAACCGAAATAACAAATGGTTTAACTTTTTGAGAGACAGGAGATTAAAATATTTGTCTTTTAGAATCTGAAGAGAGGGTGGATGTACAGCATAACATTTTAAAATATTTCCAAGAATGAAAGTACAGAAGTTTGGTATTTTCTGTTTTCCCTTTTGGATATTCACGTTCTTATTTGAATTAACTTGCTCATAGAAATACAGCAGGATTGTTGTATTTTTTTAAATAACTCTTTACTGAATATGTCAACAAGATAATATATAGTGTATAGTGAGGTTTTGAAGTTAACAATGCGTGCAACATGGCAGATTGCAGAAAACAGATAATGCAGACTTCAAACCATCTATTTTTCCATGTTAAAGATAGAAAGTATACCAAACACAGAACAGAATCAAGTGTGCATGTCTCAGTTAAAATCAATTTTATGAAAGATCACCTTCAGATATTTGGGACCAAGTGATGATAACAATTTGTTTAGTAGCATCTGTTTCTGAGAGCATCAGAATTCAACTCTCATGAGGCACATTTCCACAGAGCCCCAGTATAACAAAAACTTCCCAGATCTCTTTTGTACTAGTTTTCCAGACGGACTACTAGCCAGTGTCCTTTTAAAGAGAAAGATGTTCTATGCTATGCAAAAGTTTAATGCCAAATGCTTCAATATTGCCTGTAGTATCATCTGGGATACAAAGTGCCCTGTTCAGTAGAGTTCAGGGAAGGAGTGATCATCAGCTTCCTAGGATTATCTCTGTGTTTAGAAGAGAGCATCAGGCAGGATTTGATGAGGCTCAGAGCCAGTAACTTTTGGTTTTGGCACTCGTTTCTGTTTTGTTTTTCCACTGAGGAGCTGGAAAGATACGTCATGAGTAAAATTGTTATTGTCACGTTCTAAAGAAAAAAACTTTAATATCTCCATGTTATAATTTGAGGTGAAAAAGTACTATAAATGGAGAATTCAATGGGAATTAACCACTTCACTGTCAAAAGCTGAGACTGAACTTTCACTTCAGTGACATTAATAAAGTGCCTTATGTTTACCTTTAAAACCATAACAACAATACAATATGCGTAAAGATCTTCTGTTTGCAAAATTAAAATCAATATATTTTTTAGAAGGAGAAATTTCTCACGAAAAGAGAAAAATATTGAGAGAAAAATATAGTTGAACTACTCTAGTAGCAAATAGCATAAGCTATTTCATTTTTCTGGTTTACGTAACATTCATTGTAGTCATGTGCAGTTAGACGTGGCTTATACAATTGGCTTACAGGCAAAACTGCTAGCATCTTTTCAGTCCAAAGTAACCCAATCCCTACATATTCTTATGAAGAAATTCAACACTAATGTCTCCAATAAGAACCTGTTAACAGAAAGTCCATGTATTCATCAGGTGTTTGTTTCTGTCAGCAAGCTTACATGCAAGGAACACTTGTTACAGTGACAGTCTGTGAAAACGAGAACTTGTTTGTAAATACAGATGTCTTCAGAAGGAACCGAAGCACTGGACACAGCAGTCTTGTGATACAGCTTTAACCTAATTTCACTTAAAACTCTTTATTCTACTCACCAATCTTTTCTGTATATTTATGTCAGCTATTAGCAATATACAATGGAAGATGGGTGAGATTTTGTCTGAAAACCACTCATTTGCCCCCAGGGCCAATAAGCCTATTCAAATCAAGACCTGAAGTGAAAATTTTGAATGAACTGTATATGCACACATTTGGGACTTCTGTTCTGTAGCCTTTAGTTAGTTTAGGTCAGGTATTTGCACTATGTGAAGATGACCCCCATTTTTATTAAGCCAAAGGAAAAGATATTAAACTTTACATGCCAAAATTATCCATTTTTAACTGTGACTTTTTCCAAACATTTTACCTAGTGAAATTTGCTCATTATGTACTTATCTAGATATGTCCTGAAATGAAGTCTCAACTGTTTGTGTGACTGACACTTTGAAATGTCCCAAACTCTGTTATAGGTTGAAATATATTAACTCTTTTGCAGCTGGATAGCAATTAGAATTGGAAGAAACATTTTTCAAATGAAACCTATGACCTTTCGGTTGACTACAGCTGTGAATTTGCTTAGATAATACTCCCAGCTCTATCCACAGATATTTATATGTGTCTTGCTACTTTTTTCAGAAGTGTATTTATAGAAAAGAAACTTTGTCAGTATCCCATACCAATATATATATTCTTGCTCATACCGAAAGGAAACATAAACTATGCTATCTTCAATATCATTTTGATTTTTGATCTAGATAAGCAAGTAATAGTCCACAGATAGATATACATACATTTCATCATCTGAGATCAAACAGTCTGTGTATGCCTTCTGTTTTCACCCTATTAGGACAGCAACCATAATTGTTGTCATCAGTTTGGGCTTGTGGATCATTCACTGACAGAACGGCTGAACTCCCTGAATAAGTTATTTGCTCTAAGTAAGGTGCCTAGCTCATTTTGAAACTATGGTATCCTGAGGCCTAGAACAGATGTTCATCAAGGAGGACAAAGATTCCTCCTGCATCAGTCATTGAAGTACGATATTCTAGAAAGTGTGTCATTTCAAAGGATGCCTTTTGAAATCAAACGTACAGCTAGTTATTTCAGTGAAATTAAATACTACATCCACATCCAATGGGGATCTCTGGCTCTACTTAATTTCAAACAAATTCCAGCATGCAATGGAAGCGTGCAGAAGCACAACTATTTGCTGCTTGTCTTGTGGGCTTTGGCAGCTAAAATATATTAAACAAACAAAAGTATCAACCTTCTCATCAGTAAATAGGTCACAGAAAAAAATGCTTTGCATAGACGTTTCTACCTAGAATTACACCATCTGAAATCATATGTCAGCCTTTTAATCAGAAAAATTTCAGTGACTTTACTATTACAGTAGCCCCACAGGTTGCCTAAAATACCTGTTATAGCTGGAGAAAATAGCAAATATACAGAATATAGAGTGGAATTTCAAAATGTGGTTATAAAAGGTGTTTGGAGGAGGATGCGGTTCCTTATACAATGATTGTACTTTGCCATCAATCATAACTGGATTCATTTTGCCATTGCAGAATATCAGCATTAGCATGCAATTTGAATTTGAGAAATTTGCACGCTCATAGACTGCTGGGTTTCAAGAATGGGTTGAGTGAAATGAGCAAAGGAAAGGATTAAAGCCCTCTCTCCCAACATAAGCAGCCTCATAAAGTGAAAAGTCTAAGCATTCCACAGTGAAAGTGCTTCAGCCTTTACTTCTTCCAATCCATTTCTAACAACTTCTCCTTGTCCCTAGTTGGTCACAGTAAAAAGTTTTCTCTTTGATTTCCTACTCCCTCAGGAAAGTTTAGTCTCTTTCTTTTTTTCTCTTTGTTGTGAATTTTTGCTTGTCCCCAATATCAGGAGAAAGTGAGCCGCATTAAAAAACAAACAAACTGAAAAAAAAAAAAAAAAAATAATTAAATTCCACCACTGAGCTAGCAAGAAATCCAGAGTTCTTGGCAGTCACAGAGTCAATGGAGTGCCTGGAACATTATATTTCTTCGAGAGCAGCATCGTGGTTTTAATACCAGCACGGTGTTTCACATAGTGCATGTAATGCACAAGGACTCAGAAGGTATTCTAGCTAAAGAATTTAGGGAATAAAAGAGAAAATTTTAAGCCCATATACTGCTTATGAAGCACAGATCATTGTGGAAAACCTCCAAAAGCTTAAAATAAAAGAAGGGTAATTCAGAAGGACCATGTGTACTCATATTCTCAAAATTCTTCAGCTAATCAAATGTTTAGTTAATGTTTGCCTCTGTATACTTGAATGGGAGGGAAAAAAAAAGCAACCACCAGGATTTATACACGATTTTCCCTGCTGAACATATTTATGTTCATAATAGGCCTGGAGGATTTTCCAGTAATAAATAAATTTTTTAAAGGTCTTCCTTATTTGTCTTCTGTTTGTCTTTTTTTTTTTCTACTTCTCCATATTAAACATAACACAGACCCCTAAACCAAATAGAGCTTGGATTATAAAAGTCAATAGCAACCTTTCCGTTTGCATCATATTTTGCATCATGTTTTCGGCAATTTACACTTTTCGATTCCAAATTCTACATTAAAACTGCAGAGCTGGAAGCACTCAGATTCTTCCTCATTCAGGCTTTATCTGAACATGTTGTGTCAACATATGCTGCTCTATTGAAGTGAGGTGCAACTTAACAACAGTTATCTGTTACATACTGATAACCTTCATCTCCTGCTCGGAAGGGTCAGAGAATGCCTAACGCTTCTTAATCATAATGAAAAGCAGGATCAGTTTCTATCACAAAAGTATATAGTATCAAGGGACATTTTCAGAGTAGCTTTTGCAAATAGGAATGAAGGTCACTTCAAGTTTGACACTGAGCTCTGTCTACCTTTCCTATTCCAAGTGTGCTGGGAGAAAACCAATCAAACAAGAAAGCAGCCTTTTTGGTAACACGCAGAACTCCGCTTTCAGTTGGAGGTAGGAAATGTAGAACTGACAAAGGGGAACTGAAGTATTTTTAATTGTTTGAAGCTCAACAGCAACTGCTGGGTTCAAGTCAGAAGGGTAGTACCCATTTTATCTGAATTGCTTTTGTCCCTTCCTAGTGACTCTCTTTTAATATGCACTTATTTTCCTGTACTACAGGACACCTGGAAACTTAACATCCCTCAGACAGCTTCGACAGCAAAGTGGTTAATGTTTGAAGAATGAGTCATTCTTTCCTTTGCCATGACATTGGGTTCTTATTGTACAACCCTGTACAGTACTTAGCAATATTTTTTAAAGATTTAAAAAGCAAAGAGTTACAAAACCATTTGCAATTAACTTGAAATAGAAAAGATAGCACTTTTTTTTAAATCCCATTATATAGTACACAGTATAAATTACAGATTATTCAAATGCATAAATGCATCTGGGTAACATTTATCAAATGTAATTTTTTTCATTGTTGTTGGAGGGGGTTACTTCTTCCAGAGTTTTTTCTCTTTGTCCTAGACATCCCCATCTCCCCTTACTATCATGTATGACAGTGCTCCAGGTCTGAGACATTGCTGTTGCAATATCGCATGTTGTTGGGGATGTGGCAGTCTGTGTAGTTAATGCCCCCGTTTGGGGTATAAATGGGCTGCAGTCTGAAATCTCCTTTAAGGAGCTGATCATTATTTAAGGAGACAATCTGGAAGCTGGTTTCCGTCATCTCCAGGATGGAGTTGTCCTTCTTGGTCCCTGCCTCGCAGTAGTCATCTTTCCGACGGCCCCGGTTATATTTCCACTTCTGGGAGGTGTAACGCCCTTTTTTGTGCATGTGCCAGCAAAAAATGCTTAGCAGGACCACAAGGACAAATATCACTGCACCCCCAATCAACCCTGCCAGCAGAAATGGGGAGCCCAGGTTCTGAGAAGTCGTCTGCTCATGGCTGGAGGGGATGTTGCTGCCATTGCTCAAAAAGGAAGCCTTGGTCGTGGCTTCTGAACAGACAGTGTCTTCTCCAGTTCGGTAATTGTTATAAGTATCCAGCGGAACCAAACAAATACGATAGGTGGATTTGGGCTCCAGATTTACCAAGCTTAAGTGTTGCTTCTCCCCACTAACTATTCGTTCCTGAACAATTCCTCCTACTAGACTATGGCCCATCTTAACCCATGTGAGTTTATATGCCATTACTGCAAAAAGAGACATCCAGTTAACTTGGATGCAAGTATCATTCACAAAATGGATGGAGAGTTGAATCCGTTCGGATATAGGAGGTGTCACCCTTTCTCTGTCCTCCCTGTCAGGCACAGTGGGGAGTGTGGCTATGCTGGGAGTGAGAGGATTATATTTGCTACTTGGGGAAGGAACTGATAAAGTGGGAACTAACGTAGTTGGCATGGCTGTAGCTGGGACTGAGGTGATGACAAGAGGCAGACCAGGGGTGGTGGTGGGGCAGGACAACATATTCATATTGAGCTCCCTGACTGCCATACCTCGGACCTGCTCTGGTCCCTGGCACATAAAACCCCGTACATTAATGGAAGCAGGAATAAATTTGAGCCATTCAGTGACCCACTTAATACTGCAGTCACACAACCAGGGATTATTCCTTACAGTGAGTTGCCTCAGGTTGTGGAGATTATCGAATACCCCCTTTACCAACATCCGAAGCTGATTGTTGGAAATATCAAGACGTTCCAGCTTGTGGAGGTTTGAAAAGGCTGTAAGTGGTATATGGGTTATCTGGTTGTCCTGCAAGTAGAGCCTTAGTAGATGTGTACCTGGAAGATCAGGAGGAGGGTAGGTCAGTGAATTTCGCACTATTGAGAATTCCTTGAGCTTGGAGAGGTGGCTGAAGGTGCCTTCAGTTATGCCTTTATTAGTAAGGAGATTGCCATCCACAATCAGACGCTCCAAACTGGTGAGATTCTGGAAGGCCAGGTCTGAAATGACAGCAATTCGGTTTTCATCTACTCGAAGTTCTTGTAAGTCCACTGGAAGGCCTACTGGTACGCTGCTTAAGTGATTCTTGGACAAGAACAGAAGCTTGAGGCTGATGGCTTCCCGGAATGCCCCATCCTCAACACCAACAGTGGAGATAGAGTTGTCATCCAGGTGCAACTCTTCCAGCTTCAAAAGCTGAGCAAGGGCAGCCCGAGAAATAGTCTGAATGTTGTTTTCCTGCAGGTGAAGAACCCTGACATTCTTGGGGAGGTTCATGGGGAATTCATCCAATTGGTTGCCATACAGGTAGACTGTGTGCACAGACTGGACATTGTGCAACTCTGCAGGAAATCCAGCATTATTAATTTGGTTATTATGGAGGTAGAGGACGGTTACACCCTCCGGTATCCCAAGAGGCACTGAGGTCAAGCTTCGCTCATTACAGTAGACAAAGTTTCGGTCACAGCGGCACACTTTTGGGCAGGCCAAAGTTTTGGAGACCTGCATGTACAGCCCCAGGGAAAAGATAAGCCATGATTTCATGAGAACAGCCCAGCCTGTGGGCCACATTCTAATCCACGAACCCATTTCTAATTTAAAGAAATAAAGTACCAAAACGTTAAAGAACTGATAACAATAATAAAGCACAGGTAGTAAAATCTCAGGTCATTAAAATTGGCTTCTATTTATGTCCAAAGTTCAGGCCAGAGATAAAGTCCTGGAGGCTAAGTATAAAATAATCCTCTTATAATTGGCCTGCCTCCTACTTTTGATAAGAAAGCCACAGTCTTATTAGCCAGGGTTACAAAGTTTGTTGCCTTCCTCCATCTGTGCTGAAAGAAAAAATAGCTATGTCTTTGCAGGTGAGCAACAGGTTAATTTAAAGCTACCAAAAGTCGTCTGTGGATGAGTTGCTCGGAGGGATAATATTTCCTTTCACTGAAGTCTGTAGGTGTTACACTCAGCTTTCTGAATTCAGCAAAGTCCTCATATCAGCTATCTGCTGGATATGGCCTGCCTGTAAAAGAAAAGAGAAAAGAAAAAGCTGAATAGCATGAAATGTTTAATAGGGAAGATCACTGGAAGCCTATTGGAAGACTATTCTAGGGCTGTGCTCTTTATAGCTTTCTGGCATTAATATTAAACATTAGCTTAATATTACTGTTAAATAGTATTGAAATAGATTTGATGCAAAGTCATTGCAGTTATTGAAGGACTTTCAGTACTTCAGTGAAGGCTAGATCTATCACTTGTGTTTGCATATTGTACCTCCAGTCTTTGTCCTCTCACTGTTTCAAATATTAAAACTAAAACATTTTACAAACTTAAGATTAAACCACTTAACTGGAAATTTTTGCTCAAGTATTTTTTTTCTTTTGCAGAACCACTGATTTCAATGAATACAATTCACTGATGCCTGACAGAGTAGACTCTGGGCCATATTATTAAATCACACTCTATGGTTTTGCCATTTCCTACCAGACTCTGAAATGTTCTGCTTCTATTTCTGTAATGTCATTATGTGTATTCTCCAGCTTAATGTACACTGCCAGATTATTGCACCTCACAGTGAATTAGCTATCTATGAGGACAGCCTTTTAAACAAGCACGGTAATCCACAAATACAAAATACCCTGCTGTAAGGCATGTATTTGCTAACACTATCATCTTGATATTGTTTCCAATGTGAACTGTGCTGTCAACAGACTTCAGAATTGGCTTTCCACTAAATGAAAAAGGCTCATATCTGCTAAGTTATTGTTTTAGGATATCAGCTCAAACTACAGCAGTGTGGCAGAAAAGCACTTTCTTCGAAACCATAAAGGTTAGATACTTCTTTTAATTCTGCTACACAGTCCTCTATAAATGGATACATCAAAAAACAAAAGTTAGCTTTAATACAGATGAGGTCTTTAATGTATCTTTTCAGCTTCTAAGTATATTTTCTAACTTTTGCCTTCCCAGCTACTATTTATTTTAGATATATATCTAAGTTCTGCCCAAGTTGCAGAAGGCAAAGGCAGTGACTGGGAGACGGAAGAACCTCCAGCTGTAGGAGAAGATCAGGTTCGTGACCATCTAAGGAACCTGAAGGTGCACAAGTCCACGGGACCTGATGAGATACATCTGCGAGTCCTAAAGGAACTGGCAGATGAGGTTGCCAGACCACTGTGTTCAGATGTGGGGCCCCCAACATAAAAGAGACATGGACTTGTTCGATAGACTCCAGAGGAAAGCCACGAAATTGGTCAGAGGGCTGGAGCACCTCCCCTGTGAGGACAGGCTGAAAGAGTTGGGGTTGTTCAGCCTGGAGAAGAGAAGGCTCCGAGGAGACTTAATAGCAACCTTCCAGTACCTGAAGGGGGCCTACAGGAGAGATGGGGAGGCACTCTTTATCAGGGAGTGTAGTGAGAGGACAAGGGGTAATGGGTATAAGCTAAAAGAGGGTAGATTTAGACTAGACATTAGGAAGAAGTTTTTCACTGTGAGGGTGGTGAGGCACTGGAACAGGTTGCCCAGAGAAGTTGTGGATGCCCCATCCCTGGAGGTGTTCAAGGCCAGGCTGGATGAGGCTTTGAGCAACCTGGTCTAGTGGAGGGTGTCCCTGCCCATGGCAGGGGGGTTGGAACTTGATGACCTTTAAGGTCCTTTCCAACCCTAGTCATTCTATGATTGTATGATTCTATGATTATTCAGATCTATAATCAAACAATTTAGCTCTCTAAAGCATGCAATGAAAGATATTGCATTGCATGATGTTCTTTGCAATGTCTGAAAAAAAAAAATGCCGCATTTTACATACTGGTACCTATGAAGGATATAAATCTTGACAAGTACCAAGTATGTGTAGACCTTGGGGTCTTGAATTGCAGTTAGATAAGCACAGTATTTTTCCAGATTTTGTTGACCCAGATCAAAATTCATTGGCTGGGATTTCAGGAAAACAGAATTTCAGTGAACAGAAATCATGTTTTAAAATATTTTTTCCTTTATTTAAGTGCTGTAAGCACCATCCAGGTAATTCAGAAAGAAATGTAATTCAGGAGCGCATGAAAGCTCGTTCTTTTGCTACAGCTCTGCAGTTTATATCATGTCCCAAATGCTGCTTTTGGGAATCCCATGGACTGACAGTGTAGAAAGTCCCTTTAGCAGTCAAACCGCTTTAACCCTGCAACCTTGCACTTGTAGATTACTATATTTATTTGGAACACCATCAGGTACAAGCCTCAAGAACAGCTGGAGATGAAAAGTGAGACACTGAGAAGTCCTGTTGCTTACCATTATGAATTCAAAGGGTAAATGTATGTCTATTGCAATGCAGCCTATACTGTGTGTTGTCCTTTTCTAGAAACAGTGAGATAAGCTACTTCACTGTTCAGAGTTTTCTCTCTCACAGGCATATTTCAGTCAAGAGTGGTTTGTTTTCAACTACATAAGATGACGTGATACTGCAGAGAAACTCTAACAGGATTACTTTCTAACATGAGACTAAGTGTGACAGTTTATCTGCCTTTAATGTGGCCTGGCTCCCATCTAGATCATACTGCTCTGATCTGTAATGACACAGTCTTTTTAAAATAAGAAAGGACATGCAGAGCCTCCTCTGAGATGCTTGGGACCACACAGAGCAATAATAGTGGTTCTCTCACTTCCTTTCCGTCATCGGAGAGTGACAGTCTGCATCTCCTAACAGGGCCAATACCCTTTATTGAGCTCTTTTTCAATTGCAAGTCTGATTGCTGATTAGGTTTTATTTGACTCCTGGGTATGATAGAAAGCCCAGCTGAGGACATGCAGACATAGGCAGCTGCAGCTCCTGATTTTCTGGGAATCTCCTAAAGAGGGAATGTCATATTAAAATTGATTATGCATTCATCTTATTCTAGGACTCTGCCCTGAGTACTTCTCACCTGGGTAAATGCAGCACCTAAACTAAAGATTTCAGAAATGATTCTTGCCAACTGGGTCAAACACATAGCACTTCTCACTAGATATTACAAGTAAAAAAGCTTTGACTGGAAGGCCATTTAATCACATCAGCACTTCAGAGCTGGCATTCTGCAGTTTATCTCCTTTTTATCATTACATGGATTTTGCCCTTAGAAATCTGTTACAACTTTCCTACTGTTTTCTCCCCTTATGATGATGAGAAAGGGAGTCCTTTTATTAATGACTGTATCCTAATGTCTAGCTATCAGTCCTTAATAAACTGATACCATAAAACTCAGTACAGAAAATGTGCATCGGTAACTACTGTCGATTGTATTCAGCAAGAGCACAAGGACAAATCTAATTAGATATTTGTAACTTTAGTGTTGACTGTGGTGTGACGAAGCGAAGGAAGGAGGAAGCAAGGATACAACTGAATAATTTTTTTGGTAAAAACTTTACCTTAGTAGTCTTTTGAAACTGTTTAATAATAACTCACAGTAGTGGTCATAGTTGCAGTATTTTTCGGCAAATCTCAGGGACCCTAATGCAAAAGTGAGTTGTGTCCCTGTGTTAGAAATCTCTACCACAAAGACACTAAAAAGATTTAAGAGCTGAACAACCTGCTTTCTTTAAAAAAGAAACTCTGTGAAGGAAAAACATCCTCATCCTTTCCAGGAGGCTGGAAAAACAGACACAGTTTATTCTTTAGCAAATTTCCAAAAATGAAGGCAGGCAGAGTAATTGAGCTTTCTCCCCATCCCTGCCATTTCGGCTTCCTAAAGCAAGCTCACAGTTTTCTATACTCTTACAAGAACCAAACTGAGTCTCTGTGCAAATGATATGATCATTTGCAGAAGTAGAATTGTGGAAGTGGAGGAATTAAGGGTACCCAATATCCTTAGCTTTCATGACTTTAAACCTTGGGAATCAGTCACTAAACTATAGATGACAAGTGACCTTGCTTACTGTGAAGCCAGAAAGTTCTAAAACTCAATCTAGGAAGAAAGGAGGAAGGTAAGGGAATCTGTTGCAGTTAACTTATAATTAAAGAAATCAACAAGCAAATACCTCAATAATATCACATTTGTCCATCATCACCTTGACATTTTTGTTTCTATTTCCTTCCCCTATACACTTGATTTCTATTATTTCTCACCATATCCTCCTTGGAGCACAAGCCACGTCTTCCAAGTGTCTAGGACATTTCCTGTCTTACTGCAGCCAAGATATTAAATCCCATTAGGATTTAAGGAATGATATAATAAACTTGAGAAAAGCACATTGAAATAGACAAGAACATATGTACACGTTTTAGGTGGCCACATCTGAAAATTCAGCTCAGTGGCCTGAGTTCCTGACATCAATGGAAATGTTCTCTCTCATACCTTAAGAGGAGTTTCTGATTAACATTTCTGTCTCACCGTCTTTCTTCAATCATGCCTTATTTAAATTCCCCTTTGGCATGACTAATGCTAGCTGGAGAAGAACAATTCTGGCCTTGTGTACTGGATAAAAATTTCAAATTTGCTTTTGTTCAACACTGGAACTGAACAGCTCCTTTAAGATATTTTGATTAAAGGTATTTAAAGGCTGAAACGTCTGGCTGTTAAGTTGGGAAGGTGAAGGTTTTATAAGTCTTCCCTTCGCTGGCCAGAAACATCTACACTTCAAGCTTTAGTCACCCTGGTGTGCATAGCCATGAAGTAATTTAGCTTCAATAAACAAATGTTTCAATAATTAATATATTACTGACAATGCTACTCAGTCATAAATTTGTGGTATCTGGGGAAAAAACTCAGCAACCCACTAGCAGCAACACTCTAGCAGCTTGCTCATGAAACTCCTTCCTACCTCAATGACCAGTATTGCCTCAGAAGCTGTTTCCACAGTGTCTAAAGAAGCTTCAAAGCTTCTCTCAGGGCCATCCTCCCCACCTTCAATACTACAGTCTTTCAAACATGCCATCCCAGGCACAGCAGCCAAGGTCCCTGTGGCTGCCTGAGAACCTATTAATGTTCAGGGGAGACAACAGAGAATCAAGGGAGGAGATAGCACAGCCTACATATGAACACTTACAGCCCTATAAGCACAGAAGTTTTGTTGTACTCCTGAAGCCAGGCTGTCTGTCTTCAATAGTCTTCTCATGTTTTATATCAAGGCTATTAATTTTTAGAGGGAATAAAATTAACAACACTTGGCTGTTCTTACCTCCAAAGAATTATGAAAATAATAAAAAATAGATCCTAGGAATCCAAGTTTTTTTCTCTGATATTCTAACCACTCAGCACCACTTTTTCTAGCAGTTCATTCATTTATTTGAACTTGAGTGCCATGCAACATAAATTGAAAAGCAATCAAAACCAAAACCAAATGGTGATATCTGCTCTTTTCACCACTACCAGTCAGTGTCTCTCATTTAGTACAAAACCATTTGGCATAAATTTGCTTTGCTCTACTGCAGATCAAGGTCACAATCAAGTCATAATCTTATTCTACATAATTATACAGTAAGTACAAGGCTATTATGTCTGGAACTGAATGACAACAAGAAAACAACTGCTGACACCTAGCACAGAGTTCCTAGTGCTGGAGAAAAATGCCCTTGTTTTCCTATCATCTGGTAAGAAAAATAACTACAGAAAAGTCCTTTTTTTCCATATAAGTAGAGTTCACATCTACTCATAAGTGAATATCATGCCTTTTTTTTAACATATTAGGAACATAAAGTGATAGTTTACTATGTATGTTTCTTTGATGAGTTACTTGGTTTTGAAATTTGTGTTGAAAATTTAATATGAGGCTATAATGTCCACAACAAAGACACAGAGAAAACGACCCAAAGGAACCAAAATGTTTTTACAGGAAGCCCTTTCGCATGCTTGCTGCTGTAGCTGCTTCATAGTTATGGGTGTGTATTATGTAAGAAGAGGTAAGGAGGAAGAAAAACAGGTGAAGATGAGAAAACACCCTTGGTGCCCTCTTCTAAAGTGAATATTGATGTCAGGATAATGATCAGTAGATAGTACTGGAAAGAAACCTTAAAGTGTCTCTGTACTGTTACAGACACTATGCAGTCTATACATACATATTTTGTCAGAGAAAGACATTATCGCCTTTGCAATATTGTTAGCAATATGATTCAGCAAATATACACAAATGAGCTCTTCCCTCGTGTTTTTTTCAGCTCTGATCAGGACGTTTCTGGTTTTGCCTCTAAATTTGCACTTATAATTATTCTCAGAAGCTCGTATCAGGCAGCCTGCTGAAGGCAAGTGAAATCTATTTGGATCTGCCTTGGTGGAAGCAGGAGAAAGTTTAGGGAGTGATACATCTTGCAACAATGGGTGTAAAGACGTCATTTGCCATCCTTTTCCCTCTTGTTCTTCCCTAACCTTATGCTCCTCCAAGCCTTTTATCTCTTTCCAGCTACTTTCCTGCAAATTATTAAGCAGAAACACTTCCCAGAAGGATGTAGGCTTCAGGAAATCCCTTTTTTAAAGCTGTGACATTATAATCAACAGAAGCTTTGTCTTTGGAAATTTGGGTCATATACAGGTTCTTGTCTGACAGCCCAATTCCTGACTGCCAGGAGGGGGAGCTAAGACAGCAGGAAATATGAACAAACAAATGGACAAACGTTCTCTTCCCACTTTGTCTGTCACTTTTCTTCTGGGAAAATTAACATTTCTATATTCTAATAACAAGCATCATTCCCAGCTTGAATTTTATGTGCTTCATGGTTCAAGACTTTTTTTTACTTGTGGGTTACTACAGAGTGCAATTATTGCATAGGTATGAGGAGGCATGGGGGGGTAAACGTCAGCAATGGGAAAAAAGAAAGAGAGGCTTGTGAGGGACACAGCTCAGTTACAGAAGTTTTTTCTCCTTTTACAGATTAGTAGGAACAAACTACAAGACACAATCTCTAGAGTGACCACTGTACTCCAGGAAGCAGGGCTGAAATATCTACAAGAAGAATGGCATTAATGCTTCAGGTGGAGCCATGAATTCAAGGCTGTCATTCATCCTGCTGGTCACTGTGCTGTGCCACACATCCTACACAGCTTCTCAGACTTGTCCATAAGCGGGCAATGAAGTGCCAAAGTTCAGCTGTGGATTATACAGCCTGCCTAGACTTATGTATCTTCATTCCTGCATTTACTTTAACAGTTATTATTTTATAACAGAAGGAAGGTATTTTTCACCAAGACCGTATCACCTACAACAATTAATAAACCTCTGAGCCCAGAAACATCTCTGACAAAAAACTTCATCCCTGCTCGTGCATACAGGTGCCCTATAAGTCGATATAATTTTTGTCATAGTCAGTGTATGTCAGGGAACATTACTATTTTCAGTAATAAAAAACAGAAATGAAAGACTACAGAACATCTAATGGAAAACATCAAAGAAATAGTGCACATCCTATGGCAGGCTGCTTTAGCGGACACTGTTGTGCTATCCATCCAAATTTATCTTTTGGTTTGTCATACCACCCAGCCTAACCTCAATGCCTGTCTGCACAGATCAGTCTTGCATAGACCTTTGCTATTGATCATTTCAGCTTGTGGCAGAACCAGAAGGAGAGTTCTAGACATGGAAAACTGCCACTAAGGACTTCCTGTCTGTGGAGACCTAAATTCTAATGTAGTAATCGTCAAAAACAAATATGTCAGCTAATTGTAGCTGTCACAGTAAAAGGTAATGAGGACATACATGGCAAATTACAAAGCAAGATCTTCAACTGCCTGTGCACAAGCAGGCAGGACTTCCTCACAGAACACAAGGGAGAGGGAAACATGTAGAACTCCAGGTTTTTAACTAACATGAGCTTCTGAGTTGTGTAGGACTTCAAGACAGTATGAAGTCATTGATAGCCCAGGCATCTGTTTGTAAAGAAATATTCCTGCTTCCATTATAAAATTTCTGATTGTTGAAATTTTACTCCAGATGGTGACCAATCATGGTAGTTTCACTCCAGTGGGCAAAGAGGAACAGATGATCACCTCCAGGACTCATATCAAATGGAATATTGCACCTACTAGCAAAGGGCTACTGGTGTCTTTTTTAACCTTGCCCCAAGGCCTTGCCTGATTTTTTACCAGTTTAATGATACACCGTTCAAAACTTAACAAATTTCTCAAAAAGTGATAACAATCTATTTAGTATGGTGGTGAATCAATTCCCTCATCTTTCATTCCCAAAGATCTGGTTTCATCTTAGGTGAAATTGTTTTGATGGGTCTCATCTAGGACTCCATAAACTCAGCAATGTACTATGTGATGATGTAAAGCTGGATTGAGAAAGTTGGAAATGGCAGAAGAAAGGCATCTTACATGAGGAGCTATCTGGAACATTTCAACAAAATGCATTTTCATTAGAATATATGATTTCACTGAAGCCAGAACCCTTAATGGAGATTTGTCAGTTTTGATTATGTTTTCAATAGGAAACATGCCTGAGGTCCAATGCTTTCTGATCATTCAAGACCAGATGCAGAGAGACAAAAAAGGATAGAAGAAGAATAAAATATTGACCTTTTTACCCAAAAAGGTACGTTTTGACACAATTTCATTTCATGAAAGCAGTCATAAAACAGTGTTTACATTCCACATTTTAAAACCATGAAAGTTGTTGTGGAATTATCTGCCTCTGGGCAGCTGCACTTAACATGGTAAAAGGAAAAGAATGATATTCTTTCCTTGCTTTCTTGACCCTTTTCCAAAGGGCTTACAGCTTTCTGTGACAAAAACTGGACACGTCTGTTTGAGAAAAACTAATAATATTAAACAAATTTAAAATAATTCCCCTTTCAGAACACAAACGTTCTGTACTGTGTTTGGCATAATGCATTTTGTACTAAGAAAAAAATGAAGGCAACCTGCTGTTTCTCTGCAAGCAAATTTGTCCCTACCTATAAATTATTCTGCACTGCGAAGCAAACAGTTTGCTTTTATCTAGAGATATGTGGGCAGCCTGGCAAAACGTCTGTGCATAATTTGAAAAAGCTGCTTTTAGTGACCTAAGTGACTAAACATCACTTCTGTAGAGACAACATCTTGACATATTTTAAATGTGTTGCATGGTGCTACATCACTGATGAGATTCTGCATGTTGTCACATTACTTTGAGGGGTATCGTTCATTTAGGGTCTTAGGCAAATGAGTGTGGGCTGCCATGTTCCTGTCTTCCCTATTTGTAGCATATGGCCTAGGGTGAAAATTTGGCACTAGCTGCCCCTCAACCGTTTAGGCACCTTGATATAAATAAAGCTGCAAGTATACGTGCATCTTTCTAACAAAACCAGATCGAGATCTCTCCTTCCCCTTTTAATATTACTTAGCATACTGCTCCTTCGCAGTAGAAAGACCTATTCCATTAACACTACTAAGGAGCTGGCAAAAAAAGATAATGAAGTTGCTTGCACCCTAGTAGCTTCCGAGAAACTGTCATGTATGGTGTAGTCACTTATGGGACCACTGAACACAAGATGTTCCCCAGCTAGAGAACAAATCTTGCTTATATGACACAGCCTCTGTAACAGGCAAACAGAAAGTTATAAAATATTTTTTTTAATAATTGCCATCAGATAGTCAGTTAACAGAAAAGCGGAAAGGTATTAAAATGATAGATGAAGAACGTACAGCTAAGCCTCTGAAATCCCTATTCAGCTACATAGCTGAATTATTTATCAACTGTACCATATCTCATCGATAGTGCCTGACAAGGGTCTGGGGATCTGAATTTGTTATCTTTTCACAGCGATCCAGTTACATTCTTCTGTATGCACAGGTGGAGAAAGTGCAATATTCTCACTACTCCAGGAATGACACTAGAGCACTTCATACAGGAAACACCTTGTGCTCCCATGTACCATCAGAATCAAATATTTTATTTTACAGCAATATAAACCACTGAAGACATGGCAGTAACTATTTTATAGCAGCACAAAAACATCCAGCATGTGGTGGCATTCTTTGAAAATCCACTGTTTACCTGGACATCAGTAAACCCAGTGATTTTCCTTACAATACAAAGAAGAAAGAAACACCAGGGACAGCAGGGGAGAATAGCTTACCAAGGATACAGACCATTTCTAAATATTTTTTTCAGTTAATTTGGTTTGGGTTTGCCATTTAGTTTTTGCTCATTTTCATTCAGGATTCCAGTAACTCTGAAAATAGCTGTTTTTAGTGAGAGGGTCCTGCTGTCTCTCTTCAGTGTTGATGGCCAAACACATATTCTAAGAATGTACACATCTGAGGAATAAAAGGATCAAGGAAAACATGACAGGTGGCAGGATTAAAGAATTTGTTCGGTACCATGAGGATGTAAACCCCCAAGTCCTGATTCTGTCAGAGAGCACGCTTTTTTGGCCCTTTGCTCTGGTTTGGTTCTCCTTTGGTGAAAGCGTACAACACTACCTTTCCACAGCAGTCATTCAGCTTTCCAATTTAACTTCAAAGTTCTTTGAATAAGGGCAGCTGCATGGGACTACACAGAACTCAACACAGGGCAGCTTCAGTTTCAGGTACAAGTAGAAATAAGAACAAGTGAGAAACAATAGATCAACATTTCTAAGACAATGATTCTAAGACACGGAATTAAAACCACAAGAAGATCATGAGAGGTCTTAAGGGATCACAAAGTTAATAAATACAGGCAATGTCAGCCAGCAAGAGCACTGCTCCTGCAGGATGAAGGAGGACAGATTACATGTTTAAACACTGGCTGCAACAGTTTACAAGGAACTACTAGCTGCCTTTAATTTCTGGCAGCAGCTCAGTTCCCTGGGGAAAAAAAAGACAGAGAAGAAAAAGAAATGGTGTTTACATCTGCAGCTATGATTAAAGTCACTTCTCAGTCTTCTTCCTGCTCTACTCTTTCCTTGAAGGAGCAGAGATGCTGCCAACACAGGGGGTGCACAAAGTAGAGCCAATTTTTCCAGAACCTGGAAATATGCTGCCCCAGCCAATTTTTATTCTGCCCCATGCTGATGGCTGCAGGACAGAATATTCCATGTGAATAGTTTCACATGCTCTACAGCATCATAAGTCTTCTGACCATGTACAGGGGAAAGAGAATACAGTAATGGCAATTTGTCTAATTTTCTCCACAATGTACAGTGACAGGAAAGAGCCTGCCATCTATGTGTGTTTATGAAGAAGCAGCTCAAAGCAGAATAAACGCCTGTCATTCTGTCCTAAGGTTTCTGTCATTATATTTTCTCAATAACTGCTCTAAAACTTTTTTTAAAGAGCTCTCCTAAGCTTATTTCACTTAGGAAGTTCAAAGCCTTCACACTGAATGAGTCCTGACAAAGATAGAAGAGAGCACAGAAAGTAATTCAGCTTTGGTTTTCCACTTCTCCCCTTTGCCTTTGAGGTCTGTGTGTGGTTGCATCAGAGATCAAAATTGCCAGCAGGTCCACAAACAACACCTACCAGCCATAGAGCAAAAAACATAGTACTCTTCCATTAATTCTTCACAGTGAGTGATCTTTAGACCTGTGCAGACAGCCAACAAGAAACTAACGCACCACTTAAACTCTCCTAATAGCTTTTAAGTGGGTCCTCAGAGGTGCAGAAGCCTGGAATTGGCTTTCAGCCCAAAAGCAAATTCCATCTGATGTGTGCCAAGGCATTTCAGGCAACTGACTCCTTATCAATATGTGTCCTTGTGCTACTTTTCAGCACAGTTGCTATTGCAAGGAATCACAGCAGTATTCTTATCAGCATTTTGTGCTTATACAAAACTAGACATCTCAAATGAGCTCAGGAAGGCAGAGAGGCAGTGCACAATAAAGCCTGAGTGAGGGCCAGAGGGAAAAATATAAACCAAAAAAGTGAGATAGAGTTTTAAGCTATTCTGCAGGCAGCCAAACATGCGTGCTCAAAAATGCAATTATTGTTTTCTTCTGTTTGCAGAGCACTCTATCTATCCAGGTCACTGCATGAATCAAGTAAGATACTCTTTTACGTTTTCTGTGTGGACCTCTAGGTACTTTAAACAGACCTCTTATGAAGATCTGCTAAGGGATTTGGGAGTTTGCTGATGGGTATTTTTGCTTGGACTGAAAACTGAGGTAGGTCCCTAATACAAGTATCTTCATAAGCATGGGAAATCTTGGATCTTGACCTATGTCTACACCAAAATTTTAGATACTGGAGGCACGGGTTTTTTACTTATACTTTTGCTAATAAGGTATATATTTGTTGTAACCCACTGATGTAGAGTGTAAAGCCAGTGTTAACTTCACATCCACTCCATGTTTTTTTTTCAGCAATTTTACCACTGATAGTCTGTTCTGACCTCTACATGATCCTTTTGTATAGGGGCTATAAGATAAGGGAACTAAAAAGCAAATCAGCTTTGATGGCCAGGGAAACATTCCTATTGCATACACACAGGCATAGGCTTGCACCTTCCTGTTTCATTTCATATTGGATATATGCATGCAGATGTGGAAGGATACCTATGGTGCAGATGAGAAATAAATTCCAAATCCTATGCTTTATTGATAGATGAATGGCAGCAGAACCTATAAGCAGCCTGGAAAAAGGATTCTGAGAATTGGAGTAGCTGCAGATGTTGCTTTGATTACACAAGGGAAATTTTCTTATAATGCAAAACCCTCTTTACTCCACCTCTGTCTTTGAGCTACTGTATTCTGTGTTGTGTTGCTCAGGACATGTAACCTAGATAACAGAAGTGGCACTAAGGATTAGAATAAATACGAAGGGGGGAAGTCACCTGAGCCTTCACACACGACTCCCCCACACACCTTTCTGTTTGGATTTGTCAGGAATTTATCAGACATTTCACTCCAGATCCATCTAGACCTCTCTGAGCCATTATAGTAAACAGTTGACCTTAATTCAAAAAGTGGTGTGAAATAATAAGGGACAAAAAATTAAACAGTTGCAGCTATTCCAGAGGATAACAGACTTAGTGACTCCTAAGAGCTTGAATGAGCTCAGCCCACAGCAGTGAAATTTGTTTACTATATATTATTTTAGAAATCCTTTCCTTGCTAGTTCAGTCAAAATGAACTCCATTTCCTAATACCATACATCCTGAGAGATACTGCCACATGCTCTATCCAAACACAGGCTTAAACTAACCCACCCTGGCAGCAATTATCTTCAAGGCTTTTGAGCCTCTTGGGAGATATTGCTCTCCTCTGTTCCAGTGAAGCAGAAAACCATCTTGTATTCAAGAAAAAAAAAAACAACAAAAAAACTGTTTCCACATTCACTGCAAATATTTTAGGCATTAACCCTCCTCCCCCAAAAAAATTTACTCAAATCTTTTATGTAGGGCTTATATGAAGGAGGAAGGCTTGCCAAAGCAATAGTGTTCATTATTATTACTGATAACCAACTACTTTTCAAGTACAGATAAGGACTGACTAAGCACTAAATGTTTAAACACATTCACCACGGCTGTTCTGGTCACTTTCTGAGTTCACTTCCCACAAATCATTGAGCTACACTATAATAAAAGAAAATTTAAGGTGATTTGCGTAGGTACCTGTGCAAATTAACTGTAAATTCACAGACACCAGTCTTGACCCAAGAAACTCCTGACTCCCAGTGCTTGATAACAAGCACTGAATTAGGAAAATTCCTGTATGAAAATAATATTTTTAATACCAAGAGACACTGAGATTCATTAAAATTAGTAAGATATTTGTTTAAAACAGATAATACAAAGTATTCCTTTACACAGCAGATAGAGAAGTGAAATTTGCTACCCTAAATATCTGTAGAGCAGACAGTTTTGACACGTTCAAAAATGGATTCAACAATTTCATGGTTTTTAAACAGGTTCCCTTAAAGAGAAGAGGAAGGGAGGCACCCTTAATATGCCTAGTTCCACCATTTCGGGCACTGCTGAGGGCATGCAGGGGGAAAATGGACGGCAAAAAGCAACTCCAACAATTTATTGTCTTTGCTGGGGACAAAACTCTGTGCTAGATCAACTACTGGTCTGTCTCGGTTGCGAATTTCTTTTGTTTTTGTAAATCACACTTTATGGTGAGAACTAGGGACTGAGGACAACAGAAGAAATTTAGCACGCATGGACCTGTCCATCACACTTGCAGAGTCAGAAACTAAATACAGTGCCGCCCTGCAATTCTCTGATAGCTTAGAAGTTATTGACACAGCTCAGATTCTGCATTTTGAAACTCTGGATAGCTGCTAATGACCATAAACAAAATATTTAACCTAAACTGACCAAATAATGTCATCTCAAGCATTTGTTATTTATTCCTGAGCATTCCAGATGCAACAAAAAAGGAAAGGGAGGCTTCACTGCTCTATTCTGCTTTTGAGGCCATGAGTTTTTAAAGTGAGCACAAAAATAAAATTGTAAAATGACGATGCGAAAATGTGCTTCCAGGGCCACAGTTCTAGTTCCCTAAATAGCAATGTCCTGCTTAAGCTTTAGAGGACTGGAAACTTTATAGAGTAAAGTAGTGACCACAGAAGAAACTGAAACATACCATCATGTTTTGGACTCTTCTCTTAAATGACTTTTGAACCTTTTCTGTAGATAAAAACCCAAGCCGCAATGACTGTATATAGAATTGCACTGCCTTGAAGCTCAGTCTGTTTTGAATCCAAGGTTTCAGTTTAAACACATCTGTAATTTTTATTTCTTTAAGCTTTGCAGAAACATTATTAAATTATTTTTTCAATTCTATTTGCATTCTTTGTATGATATAGATGGGATATTTCTTCTCAGACTCCTGCCCAAACTTTGGTGAAAGAGGTCATTAGACCAGCCACCACAAAAAAATCTCTATAAAGTCTGTGAACTTGCTAGGTTATGTCTTTCCCTTTTTGACTGCTGGGAAGATTGTCAAACAGAGTCCTTTGTAAGAAGGACTTGCTCACTAGCTCACTTCACCTCCTTTGAGAGAAGATATTTTGAAAGAGACTCATCTTTCACCAACCTATAAAATCCATAACTTTGGTTGTGTTTCAATGTAAAGAGAGTTTAGCAAAAATGTTACCTCTTTCTAAATTTGGTACTTTTCACAAAAAAAAATCATACTAAATGTAGCAATAAAAAGAAACAAAAGCAGAGGATATCCACACCTTTGCTTCTGATCTTGCTCTCAGTTTCATCTCATCACCACCAATAACACTTCAGCACTCATCCTGATGAATCCCTCTCCCCTTTTGGTAGATGAACACTTCAAAAACTTCCACTCCCCTCTGACATTGTTAACCTAAGTATATAATAATAACACTTTTTAAAGTCTGTTTTCTAATCAGTCGCTATTTTTCTGCTGTTTGAATGTGCTAATGTAAAAAATAAAAAAAATTCCAGAGATGGTCTCTTGACAGCTATGGTACTGGCAGTCAGTAAATGCTCGGTAAGAGCAAACGAGGTTTGCTTATTTTCCCCTTCTCTAAAAAGCACAGTTTTGTGATCACAAATGAGAATTTCATTTCCACGCTGTATTTGCAGTCTCTCCCTGAGAGAGTCAGCTCAGCTTTTGCAGCAGCTACTGCAGAACATAGTGAACATGATCTTACAGTGTTATCACAGCCATGAAGGTTCAAACACTGCTTTATAGGTTCAAACACTGCTTTATAGCTAAAGGATAAGTATAGCCCTCAATCTGTTTGGCACAGTCACTGTCATTGTACGCAAAATTATTCACCTTCTGATTGTCCTTGCTAATACAGACTAGGTCAGTAGTGTCCAGTCATTAGAATGGATAATGAGTATGGTGAAAAATTAGGTGGCAACTCAAGGCTATTCCTCAGGAGAAGTAGAGTCTGAAATGGTGTGAAGAGGAGGCAGTTGCATGTATAATAGTCCTGTTTCTCTTTCCTGACTCCAGCATCAAACCTTTGATTAATTACTGAGCCAGGAGCAGTCAGGCATACCTCTAAAAGGAGTGCTTAGAGAGACTAGTGTCACTCCGATAGAAAAAACTCTACTCCTACGGCTCTCTTTTTTGTAGACACTGTTTTGCCTCTGACAAGCTCTTTGGGTGAAAACCACCTTACTGTTGAAAGCAGTAGATGAAGACAGGATTGAAAATGAGACCATCCTTCTAATGTATGGCAAGCAGAATAATCCTGAACCCAAAGAAGCTCTGAATGGTGTTGTTTAACTGCTGAAATAATTTATTTTTCTAAGAAATATTGTGGTGGCCTGGACAGCCACTAGCATTCATGTTTGCAAACACTATTCACATCCCTATAATCACAAAGTCTTGCATCTCAGAGAAGAAAAGCTCAAGTTCTTCCGGACCCACAGGTTCCAGGAGAAGCAGCCATAAAAGAAATGCCAAGTATCTTAAGATTCACATTAGAACCAGAACTGGTAAGGTTGCAAGTCAGAACCTAAAATCAGGCATAAAACCAGTGGATATATTTCTTAAACTCAATGTGAGCATTAAGTAAATATGACTGATTAATCCAATTATCCTACCTGGTTTCCCACTTGAATATTTATGACAACTCTGTCTTTCCTGAGCATGACAGAAAGTAAAATGAAGCCAAGCACCTAAAAACAGACTTCTCCATCAAGGTGCGTCAGTGGGCTGTCCCAGATATCTCACTACAAAGGTGATGATAATAAACAAGATAAAGTGTCCTGTGCTGGCTTGTGCTCAACAAAGAAATAGGATTTTGAGCAGTACCACAGGCTTCATTGAGCCAGTGTCATGGTAGAAAAAAAAAGAATTATTCCTTTTCTGATACCTTTTTTTTTAAACTTGTCAGGTTTTGGATTTCCATCTCCAAAGTAAGGAGCCAAAAGTCCAGGCCTCATATGTTCATGTGTTGGCTTTGTAAAGCTATTTTTTGGTAATACAAGATGCAGTTAATTGTATTTGCCTCAGCACTCATTTCCACATGTCATTTTGGGGTTTGAGAGCTCTGCCCGGCAAAAGCAACACCAAACCCAACCATGTTCCTGACCAGATGGCTGCCAGCAGGAGACAGGCTAATTCCCTCGTTCGTTTGTGTGTTATGGGAACACTGGACTGGGACTGACCTCCTGGGTCACAGAGTCCAGACCCCTGCAATCGCAGACAGCCCTGTCACTCAAAGGTAACACATTAGCTAGGAGCTGATGTATGGTTTGTTCTTCCCGATGTGAATCCTTTCATGGCCCTTCCCATTCTCTCCCGGGAGACAAGGCCTTGTGCTTCAACTGCTTTTGTTCCCAGGGTTAGATAACAATCCCTTGCAAAATAATGGCAGGACAAGCATTATTAGCCTCCTCCTGGAATTCAAAAAGCATTTCTATTTTTCAGTTTAGATTGAGAAACTAAGACACTTTTGGGTTCAGCTGTGGACGGCATACAGCACTGTGGTAGAATATAGGAACTACAGAAAACTTTCAGCCTCCTCAGAGGAAACTGCTCTGGCACAGCCAGTATTAAAAGCAGCTCTGACTTTTCCAAGAAATGCAGCATAAGACCCAGTATGTGGGAGATAAGGGAGTAAGGCCGAGGGCTTTAGGATCTTACATAAGTGTACTCCATTAGGAGGTTATTCTGATCTTCCTTCAGGACGCCTTCTTGCACCCTTGGAGCAGCCCAGAATGAGGACAACTCAAAGTGTGTCTGAAGTCTCCCTTGGCCTTTGGGATTGGTGTTGCAACTCTATAAAAGGCAATGCTAGATCTTCCTCAGAGTTCAATAAAGTTGCTTAAGGGTTGCAAAGTGAGATGAGACCACGGGTAAAATTAAAAGTTACAAGTTCCTGACTCCTAGTCTGCATTCAATCAATGAAACCACACATTCTCTCTGCTTAGACATCCAGCTTTGAAGATGTGGCCCTTAATGGCCTGAGGTTTGACTGTTCCAGCTTTGTTATTTTGCTGGGGTTTTTTTTCCCTTCTGTCTTTACTACCAACCTCAGACAGTCATTCAACGCAAGTATAGGGAAGAAGACTGGTGTCACAGTGGGGAACTCAATTTAATGAAAGCACTTGCAGAAATTCTTTTGTTTATTGAAAGCATGCAAATAGACATTATGATTTACAAGGTTACAAGGAATCAAGTACACAGCTTCCCCTGATGCTGTGGTTGAGACAGCTTGGAAACTATTGAGCTGTGTGACAGAACAGCACAAACACACTGCCCAAAGCCACAGCAATTATTCAAATCCATCTTTGTTTTAAGTACCAACTATTAAAGTGACCATGCTGGTTTTACCTTGTCTCTCTGACAGTGGGTGACAAAAGTCCTTTCAAATGCTGAAAAGTTGCAAGTCTGCCTTTTCTGAATTGCAGAGATAATTTGTCTTTGTGGTTTTCAAATGGCACAGGGGAGCCAAAGCCAAAAAGAATAGCTGCATATACTGGGTCAACTACGCACAGCAGAAAGCAAATATAAACCTGGAATATGGAGACCCACATGAATTAAAGTGCCTAGATTTTACTGCATCCAGGTTTAAATCTAGTCTGAATGAGACACGGTAGAAATCATGGCAGTTTTTGCACTTCATGAGCAAAATATATATCTCATGTTGATAATGCCAGGATACTCCGCGTAGGCAGATTACCCCAATCTCTTGATTCAACAATATCATGTGGACACCTTTGTGCCAAAATTAAATAATCTTTGCATCTTGCACCACTTCTTGCACTTCTGTTGACACAGGACTGAATAAACCATCTTAAGTCTTCAAACTGAGACAAAAAAATCGCAATAGCTAACTGAAAATACCACCTCTAATTCAGTTCCCGGAGTGTTCTTGATCTAATACGATTTTCTAAAATATATTCATTATTTGGAATTATACAATAAAATACTCTGAAAATTACAACAATGAGATGGTTTATTATTGAAAGTGTCATTATTTGCCGTTGGTCACATTACTCATATGGAGAGCTTCTGGCTTCACGTTCAATACTCATAATTGCTATGACTGATCTTCTGGTGGAAATGTTTATAGAAAGATATGTAAGACAAACTCACACAATAGCTTACAATTCACTTTTCAAAGCCTTCTCAAAACTCATGCAAATGTGCCCAAACACCAAGAAAAAATGAATGCAAATGCATCTCTCCAGTTTTCAGGAATTTCTGCTTCCAGGGCCAAACTCTCTGTTGATGAAAACAAGCCATTTTATTGTGTTGTTCGGCAGAGAACATACTGTACAATATTTTGACATTTCAAACAACAGTCTGACTAAGGGATTACATGGACATTTTAAGAAATGAGTAAAAAGGAGCTGTACAATTCTTAGTACCTTACAAATGTCTTTTCAGGTTCAGTCCTAAACTTATCTAAGATTTATGGAGAAATATTTATTTTTTAAAACTGATGCCACAATCTGGAAATGAAATTTGAGAATGTGAATGTTCTTCCTCTCTTAAAAAAAAGAAAAAGAGGCACCATTCTCACCTTCTTTCCAATGCTATATGCTAATATGTTAGAAAAACATCTAGCCCTGTACTCTTTCTCAAAAAAATAACATTGGTATTTCTAGTAGAGTACAAAACAGACTGTACTGTGAATGATAGTTATTTTAAATATTCAAGTTCTATAATACTTTCATATTTATTTTATATTTTTGAGGGGGCATACAGGTTTATTTGCACTAGGCTGCAAGACTATGCTTTACTTCAAGGGAAGCCAGAAATTATTAAAACTTGTAAAAGAAGGTGGTCTGTAACAGAAGTACAATTTTGAGAAAGTAGTACAAAATCATAGTCATGGATTCCTTTCCCACATATGAAGTTTCATAGCTCTGATTCTGTTCTACGGCCTTTGAAGTCAGCGGAAAATTTCCTATTAGTTTCAGTTGGCCCTTTGTTTTAATTTCAGAAGTATTTTTTTAAAGTTTCCCATTTCCAAGTTCACATGATTTAACCTTGGGTGTGATCCTGAAAGAATTTTTATGCACATGAGTAGACAGAGGTACTGAAGTCAGTGAGCCTGGAGCGCTGGACCCAACATCACCACTTATAGTGCTATATTCTGTTAACTGCATGGAATGCCAATGACATCACTTGATTTCTACACCCCACTTCATAATTGAAGACACACAGCTCTGCAGCTTATGCAATAGTTCTATTGCTAACAATGGCAGCTCACTAGAAAAACACAGCTAAGATGTTGTGGAATGACAAGGTCATAAAACTGTAAGAAAGTACTTTTAGTACATTAGAAAAAAAAGCAAAAAGGCAATTTTCTCTAAGTTTCTTGGGACTGTTCTGAATGACATTAAGTGTAATAGGCTTGAGAGCAGTATTTTGAAGAAAGCATCTGAAACTTTGTTTTACATAAAGCCAGTTGATTCAGGAATGCAATTATTGCTGCATCAAGGGATGTTTTAAAGACCTGAGTAACAAACAAGATAATGGGCTCCACCAGTTTCACAGGATATTTAAGTGCTTAATTCACTTTTCAAAATGAAAATTTATCCCAAAGTTTCTTCTGGTGATGCAATGCACCATCATGCACTGTGTAAAATCTAGCAGTCATGGTTTGATTTAGTTTGAAGTGAAGGCAAAACCACCGATGCATTTTATAGCAGCTTTGCTAATGATCATCAGCCAAAGCCTTAACTTATTCCAGGCATTGTTCTTTTTTACTTTTATCCTCACATCTTTCTACCAAATCAATGCTATTTTATTTGTTAGTTGATTTTTTTAATGTGCCTTTTTCTACACATGCACACACACAGACACACATCTGTATTTCCACCATTCTTTCCTTTTGTCTCTTCTGGGCATTTATTTGATATTCTTTCTCCCTCACCTCCTCACTTCCCAAGGTGAAGCAGCCTACTCCAGGAGGTTTCTGTGGATTTCAGCAAGGGTGGACTGGCTTCTGATTGCTCTTCTTTCTCTCCCATGACTTAGAATAATTAAATGGTATCCAGATTTTTGAAAGGACTGCATTTGGTTGGAAACTGAATACTTCTTTGATTCTGAATTGTTCAAAACAGAATTTCTAAGGATTTATTTTCTCCCTCTTAAATATCAAAGTAATTGAGTCTCCAGCAGCTCCGACTAAGTTCCCCTTAGATTTGTGAACTGAACTTTTTGTTTCCTTTAGTGTGCTGATATTTTTCCAAAATGGTATCAATGAAAAGATCATAAAAAATGAATGCATTTTTCTTGCAAGAGGTCTTCTGTGATAAATAAATGGATTTAAGGATGTCCAGGCTCTGCCCACAGGAAAAAATAAGAACATTTAGCACTTACAGTAAATGTACTTTTCTGCTAAATGACTTTTCATCCCTCTATTAAAAACATTAAGTAATGAAGCTCCAGCCCAATAGAAAAACACCAAATGGATACTTAAGAAAACAATAAACATTAGAAAACCTATAAAGAAACCCAGACATGCAGCTAGGCCAGTTCATTAAGTCCAGACTAACTTGATTTCAGCTGTAACTACAATCATATCCAGCAGACATGCCCCTGCTGAGAGCCTAATGTGGAAAGAATCTCTTGACCTACTGATTTTAATAAAACACTTGTTTCAAATGCTTCTTTTTAATTAAATGTTTGGTTTGGAGATGCTAGGTATCAAAGAAGGAGTACTGGATGCGCAGGAAGTAGGCACTACATAACTGAATGTATCTGCTTATAATAAGTTGAACAAATTAAATATTGGTAAGTGATAATTTATTGGGAAAAGATTGCAGAACGGGTGTTCAGGAATCAGGAATAAAAAGGTGGTCAAGGACTCAAAAAGTGTAGAAAGAGCACATCATTAAACATCTATGGTTAAAAGTAAATAACTACAAGTAGAATTTTCCACACAACCATGACTGGGACCATTGCAAAAATATATAAAACATAGAAAATTAATTGTACATCAATAAGGCCTCTAACTAGAATAGACAAATTCTGGATATAAACAACATAAAATTGTGGTAAGAGTCCTAGATTACCTAGCACATTACTACATCCAGGGGTTCAAAGAGATTAAGTAAATTTCTTGATTGCACCGTATTTGTTTTAGCGCTTTGATGGTCTCCGATGGGAGAGGAAAAGATATTTGTCCACCTGCCTTGATGAATAATTTAGGGTTTGGGACATTTTCCTCCATTGGCTGCTGGACAACACTTGCAAAAGGGAGAGGAGGTGGATGCACCTTGCCCTCTTCTCCCTGGCACTGTTCTCCTGTGTTCCTAGCAGCAGCACAGTCTGTCAAATGCACACTTATGACTGAAAAACATGCTTTGAGTTAAATAGATTGTCACGTTTGGGTTTGAAATCAAATGTTTTCTCACTCCTAATTATTTCTAGAGAGAGGGCATTATTTGTTGTCCTACCAAGCATGGGTAGTGTTCCACTTCCTAGGCTCACATGGGAGTTCTGTTTAATAAATTCGAAAGTAATAGGTTACTCTTACTTGTGAAACCTATGTTATTTCTCCTGCCAGAATTGTTTTGACTTTTCATCCTAAACTAGGCTTTTAAATGTCTTTTCTGGCTTGTAGCATATGAGAGTAGACAAAGCAAATGATGTGAACTAAATACTGAATGACTGCAAGGCTTCAATATTCTTCTACCACTACTAAGGATACTACTGCACAATCAGTATTCTCCTCACATCTCTGCTGAACATACCAGGCATACAATGCTGCCACAAAGGGTTTGCAAATCCCAGGTTCTTAGATGATCTACACTCAGATGATCTCTGCTCTATGGTAATGCCTGCTCTGTTGCTTTAAGGTCGCTCTGGTACTTGAAAAATTTAGAGGTATTTCAGATTGCTCTAAACGCTTCTGGCTGGTAGCAGCCTCTGCACAGCTATTTGCCATCTGAGAGCAATCGTAAGCAGATGCCAAGCACTTGCCGCTGGTAAATGGTTGGCTCTGGCCCATCTGACCCCGAGGGTAACCCATTTTTTGTGGCCAACCTAGTGATGGAATTGTCAACTGGGAATGAGCAGTACTAATTCTTCTACTTTGTTCTCCCAGAGCAACACTGGATTGCAAGACAATTTATGCACATTTCTCTATAGAGTAAGCAATATACGCATTAAAAATTATTGAAGTATGTAGTGTTTCGCATATGAAGAACTGTTCACAGTACGCTGTGTAGGCATCCAGAAATTAATCTTGATGACCATGAAGACTCTTTCCCCATGGACAATGAAGAAGGAGCTTTGATTTTCCCCACTTTTTTTGCCCATGAGAACAGGTGATGGGACTAGTGATGAGGGTACCTGGGCTCTGGTTAATGTGAGTCCCCTAGGAGGGACAATGCGCTACTGACAGCCTCTTCCTAGCCCATTAAGTTTGCTGAGTGAGATTTACTCTCATGTCTGAGTTGCTGAGGCTCTTTAGATGTTCCGCTGTTATAGCTGTGCAAGAGCTCCTATCTCACTCGTTTCACTGACAGCATCAGCAGAACAGGATGAGACCATACGTCAGACAAAGGGGTTTATGGGGAAGGTTCAAGTATGTCCCCAGTCTCAGTGATGGGGTGTTCAGCACACCTGCATCCCCTTGGACTAATGGGGAGGAAAGGATGTATATATGTGAAGACTCTGGTCTTCATTCCCACCCTAATTATTGTGGCCACTGTCAAAAACGAAGAATGTCTTCAGAACATTATCAGCATCTTCTGATAGATTGGAAAAGGTGTAGTCTGTACTTTGTCTGAGAACACTGATCATAGACTCGCAAGCAAAACAGAAACTACAATGTTTGACACTTTGCATTTCAAGCAAACTAGAAATTGAATTGTTTGGAATAAAGCCACGGCACTATCTCTTGACTAATATCAGATGTCCGCTGTAAATAAGACAGATGTGAAAGTTTCTGAAAGAAGAGCTCACAGCTTTTGTAAAGGAATTGCTAGTCAACTTAAATATAGAATTTGCAACTAGCTCCCACTATAATTATTGAGTCAAAACCCAGATGTGAATAATAGATATGAAAAATAAAATTCTCTAATTCCATTTAACAAAAAGTTAGAGGCAATTAATACTAGGACTACATTCCAAAAGCAACTGTTTGAATATTTTAATAAAGTTCCCTATTTTCAATCATATAATCATCCCAATGTTGGTATCTGTTTCCTAAATTACAAATTATTATTCCTACTATTTAGAGACTGATTATACAAAGAAAATAAGGTTTTAAGTTCAGGAAGGACTGTAAAAACTTACTGAAACTTAGAGTTACATTAATCAAGCCCTGAGTGAGATCAGGAAGTTTTTCAGACTGAGTGCTGTTAGCAGTGCATACATCACAGAGACACTTGACTTACATGCCTTTTTACATATAAAAGCATGTTCTAAAAATGAACAAGTCACCAAAATTTTCTGTAAGATAGATAAATACTGCAGACAAACTAGTTGAAGCAGAAAACTAAAGAACTGTATTTTGGAGATCCTGAGCAACCACAGGTAGCTTGATTTCTAGGAGGATTTTGGATGCTTAGTACTAGACTGGTATTTATTTTTCAGCAGGTCATATCTTCTGGTGGAAAACCATGAATCCAAGACATTGAAAATGTTTATATTTTATTGAAAATAATTTTGTTGCATTGCTATAATTAGAATTTTAATTGGAAATTGAATTTTATAACTAGTCAGATATGGCTGATATTTTCATTGTTCATGAAAACCAGCATCCTCCTGCTGCTGACAATGAACCAGTCTCACATTTTTCCTATGGGGGACAGATAATCAGCTACTGCACCTCCTCTTAGCCAGGTTCCCACAGCCCACCTGGCTCTCTGGAGTCAGGAAGGAAGAAAAGGTGGATCTGGATGTGAGCCCATGTGGATTCAGTCTTCCTTCTGGGCATATATTCTGGAAACAAGGTGCCACAGCCAAGTTTACATGCCCATGTCCTGGTCTCACAGTTACCAGTAACAGATATACTAGTTTTAGCAAACCAGTAAGTCTGAAAAATAATTTAATACTGATGTGAGATGCTTTGGAAAATCTCAGGAGTTCTGTTTGTCATAACTATTAAAGAAGAAAACATAATTTAAAATTATAAAATTCAACATAATTCTAATTTTCCCAGATTTTTTTGAAGGACAAATAGAAAATAAACAGGATTTAGAGCCAGGACAGTGCAGTTTTGCCCCAAAGCAATTAGCCTTGGCGTCCACATCAAAGTCAGACAGATCTATAATAGTTTCTGCATTACCTTCTGCTAGTTTCAGCCTATAAAAGTTTTGACTGGAAATACTGTTCTGAAAAGAACATAGATTGTAGACATGGTATTAGATTAATAATTATAAGGAATTATTTGTTTGAAAAACTTGAAAACAGAATTGAAGATCCCTCAAACTTCGGCACATTATTTCCAATCAATTTCAGCTGGAACCAACAGTTGTTGCCAGCTGATGGCAGTTCTGTACGAAATAAGTAAGTAGATTCCAGCACACTTATCACTGGACAGGTGTGAACAGCAAAAATCACAGTCCCCATTTGCAATAACTGGCCCCTTGTGAGGCAAAAAAAACAAATAAGCATGGAGATGAAATTATCCGCTTACTCACTGCAAGGTCCCTCTGGACTAAGTTGAGGGATAGTGTGAGACAGTATGTATGTGTGAAAGTAGGATAAAAGCACAGCTTGTGCTTCCACAGTGATTGTGCTGTATTTCTTCTATGAATAATCAGAGACTTTCATTGTTCAAGGCTTTCCGTCTGATAAACCAGCACTACAGTAAACTAATCATTGAAAATGGGGAAAATAAATATTTTCTGCTCACTAAAATGACAAGATACGTAAATACAGAACAATGTACAGGCATCTTACTATATTTTCTACTCTGTATTAAAATTAGAAGACATTTAAATGTCTTTGTTCTTGTCCTTCTTAATACAGCATTAAAAAAATAATAATCATACTCAGATGACTCTTCACCAAAAATTGAAGGGAAAGATTTCTTTATGCTGTACACAGATTTATGTACGATCTCCATTAACATTAATGGGAGCCTTTGGCTAAATCCCTGTCGTGGGTTAAGCAGAGCAGAGTTAATTTATTTTTTTTCCTTTTCCCTTCTCTTCATAAATAGCTATCAAGAAGCTATGTTTTGGATTCCTGCTCAGGAGAGAATTGATAAGAGAAGAACATTTATAGTTATTGCTAGGATGTTGCTATTTGTTCTCAAGGACATACATTCAGCCTTTTGGGGGGGAAGAGACAGTCTGGCTTCTAGCCTGGGATTTGCTTTTAGGTAAATGTTGTTTAACATCTTTGTTAAACAAAGATGTTGTTTAACATCTTTGTTAAGGACATGGACAGTGGGATTGAGTGCACCCTCAGCAAGTTTGCCGATGACACCAAGCTGTGTGGTGTCGTGGACACGCTGGAGGGAAGGGATGCCATCCAGAGGGACCTTGACAGGCTGGAGAGGTGGGCCGATGCAAACCTCATGAAATTTAACAA
>WKFP01013982.1:151746-165384 GCA_011057875.1 Pterocles orientalis | reverse complement strand
CTTTTTAAAGTAATAATAATATCAAATACATACTTTAGATTTGGAATATTAATAAGCTTACCAAGACAGCAGAAATTATTATTCATCAACACTCTCCCCTATGAGGACAGGCTGAGAGAGTTGGGGTTGTTCAGCCTGGAGAAGAGAAGGCTCCAAGGAGACTTAATAGCAGCCTTCCAGTACCTGAAGGGGGCTACAGGAGAGATGGGGAGGCACTCTTTGTCAGGGAGTGTAGCGATAGGATGAGGGGTAAGAGACATAAGCGAAAGAGGGTAGATTTAGACTAGACATTAGGAAGAAATTTTACACTGTGAGGGTGGTGAGACAGTGGAACAGGTTGCCCAGAGAAGCTGTGGATGCCCCATCCCTGGAGGGGTTCAAGGCCGGGCTGGATGAGGCTTTGAGCAACCTGGGCTAGTGGAGGTGTCCCTGCCCATGGCAGGGGGTTGGAACTTGCTGATCTTTAAGGTCCTTTCCAACCCAAACCATTCTGTGATTCTACCTTAGTACCTAACAAAGCTAACAGTTCTCCAAATATTTACTGGCAACATTACAAACACCAAAAGAGAAGATCTTCAGTTAAAGTTGGCTGCACTAAAAGTTCAAATATCTGTATTAACCTACCTTCACTGCCCCACACCTAAGGCTCCTCAAGATCTGCACTGCAGTAGAAGCTCACATGCTCAGCTCTAGGACGATATCATTGTTAAGCACCAGGCTCAAGTGTTTGCTAAGAGATGAGCCTCAAAGGCTTCCCCTTTATCAATAGTTTTGTATGAATAGTTTCGGTCTCACTAATGGCCTTGAAGGCAGAGGGAGAAGGCTTTTCATTCAAAGGTCAGCCCTGAACAAACACAGCAGTGCCCCATCTCCCAACTCAGATCAGGGTCAACAGCCATTCACTTCTGATCAGATCTGAGTAATAGCTGCTCCACAGCAGCTACATCACCTTGTTTTCCTGCCAGGCCACAAGAATAACTAGATATTTATAACTTAGCTCAAATCCTCAAAATTTCATACAGCTCTACAAAAGCAATGGTTTGACAAAATTTTAGGTACAAGGGACGGATGTTGCTCAGTTGGAGAGCTGAGGATGTGTTTCCAGAGAGACATGCACCTCAAGCGCTTATTCCATTAAGACATCCCTCCCCCAAGTGTCTTTCAAGCACTCACGAGCATGAAACGGAATCAGCTTGCTCTGAGTGACCTCAGCCTCCTAAACCCTAGTATTACAGTGCTTCCAGACATCCTAACCACACCACTGCCCACCTCACAGGCAGCACGCTGCTAACCGCCACTGCAACTGCAGAAAGCAGAAAAAAAATCAAATCAAATCTAGTCATCAACCTATCTAAAAAGCTCATAAACAAACACCACTTGAAAACACAATGCAAGACAGAAATCCTAAGGGGAAAACAGACCCAGCCTCTCCCCTGTTTTTTTTTTCCACCCCCACATACACCATTTCCAAAGCCCATCCTGCTGTCACACAGCCCTTCTACTGTACACAGGAATGTCAATGGCACTTGTCAGCCAAGGGAACAAACTGAGCAACATGAAGCACCAATGGCCCAGCCCACAATTTTTTTTTTTAAATAAAAGTCACTTTAAAAGGAGGATCCAGAAACATAACCTGGTCCAAGAGCTACTCCTTGCTCGCTCACAGTTTCCATCCTGCAGGCACCTTTGTATTAACCACACAGGACAGACACATGGACCCTTTTAATTTGTATTTGTTCAGAGGAGTGGGTGCTGTCAGGATTCATTTGCAGAGCCCCCTGAGGAGTGACAGCAATATAACAAGGAGCAAACACCCCTCAGTTGAGGGGGGAAGCCTTCCCTTTTGCTAAAACCCCACCTATCCATCACATTCCCAGAAGCCCTTGGTCCCCCATGGGGCCACACAACTCCCTCTCCCATGCTCACTACCAGCAATGCAACTTCTCCAAATTTTGTACCAACCAGCAGGAACTTGTTTCAGTTTGCTAATGTTAAAATCGCAACCCAAGGCTACCTGGACCTTGTTCTGCAACGCTGACTCCCCAAGCCAGGACAGTTCTTCCCCCACCCAGCAGGCCAGTTCATTTGATTAGGTCTGTTTCAGGAGTGCTGGGTTATCAGACTCTGACTCTTATGATAAAAATTTAATTATAATTGTTTGTCATCTTAAATGTTCAAATTAGGGAAGCTGTCATTAACAAAAATGTATCACTCATGAGTTGCCACAGAGTGGGTGTTCCAGAAACAGGGAGAGATCAGACAGGAACAAGGGCAGCAATCAGCTTGGGGACTCCAACAGCAGTACAAAGCACAGTTAGCAGCAGTTATATTTAAAGAATAATTTTACATCCTGGGCCTGTAATTACTTTACACAGGATTAAATTACCACCACCATGAGAAAAAAAAAATGAAGCAGAATTGTAGGTGATCCAAAGTATTTTAATAATCAGACAAATCCCTGACATTCACCAATTTTTCTACCACAACAATGGTTCAAGAGAGGGGCTCTGAGCGACAGGAAGCATTTTTCACAGTATACTGCACTAACTTTTAATTATCAGCCCTCATGGCCTTTCTCAAGCTTACTGCATCCTCCACCCTACTTAAAGAAAAGTGAACCACATTCAAGTCTTAGAATAAGTATCTTCAGGCAGACAAAACAAGCCATGAAAGAAAAAAATAAAAGAAAAAAATACAGACAAGGTTTTTGCATTTATATTGGTATACCAAGCAACACATACTCCATTCCCTTTCCAGCCTTCTCTTTCTTAGGAAAAAAAAAAACTGTGGAGAAGAGTGACTGAGACAAGAAGTTGACCCTAATGCTCATTCTCAGACTCCTGCCTCCCACCACTCCTTTTTTCCTGATAGCTGTTAGAGCTGCAAACAGAAAACCAGAAGCCAGTAAGAGGGAGATAATGTTTCCATTTCCTCCTTCCAGAACACAGATAAGGATATGTAGCCCGCAGGTGGGTGTGCACATGCAAAGTACATGAGATAGAACAAAGGTAGGTATTTTCGGGCACCGAAAGACTAGGTACCTTTCCCTACGTGTACGAGTTGCCCAAAACAAACAAAAAAAAAAGAGCAAGCTACTCTTCTGATGTAACAGTTATACTATCCTCCCAAAGCCTACAAAGAATACACTAGACCCTCAACATGCAACCGATTTTCTATGTTTCAACCAAGAGTCAAAGAAAACATACAACTCTAGGCAGAGATGCACTTAAAAGTGTAGAAAAATCTACATTTTGCCTGGGTAGCCAGAGAAAGAGGGCTGTTTCAGTTTGGTAAAAGGCCAATTTAATTAAACAAGTAGATTAGATCTTACCCTTAATGCAGACGAACCTGGGGGAAAGGAGCCTCAGAGTTTATCCATATTATTATTACGCTAAAAAGTATGTCAACACCAATTTAAACACAAGGTTCTGTCTGCAATGGAAGCTTTAAGTGGGGCAGAGGATGGAAATAAGGAAGGAGAAGGAAAACTGGAAGTTGGAATTGGAAAGGGAAACTGAGGAAAGAAAAGCAATTCCCAAACCCACCAATCCAAAGAAGAGGGAAGCATTCCTTTCAGTTTGGTTAATTGCCCTGATGAGTTTCCCCTCCTAGAAGTGCAAACACCTCAACAAAGAGGATTTCAACATTTGCATGCACCATCACCGCATCAGAATGTTAAATCTGTAAATCACCGGTTAAAAAATAACATTACAGATTAGTGTAGAACATAAACATAGATTTCAGTAAAACCTGCACATAAATTAGTATTTTTTTTTAAAACAGTTGCTATTTTGGGTCTATATACAACCACATGGCTGGATAAATAAATTCTCTTTCCAGCTGTACTATTATTTCAGTTTTCTGTAGCAATCTTACCGGCCACAGTTCAACTGTTTTCTAAGAGGCTATTACAATACATAGTCACATAAGTGTTTTTGATTACTCTACCTCACTTCACTTAGATTTCCTGACATAAGGGATGCGCTAACACCTACTTCCTTTCATCTTCATAAACACACATTTAAGAGATATGTCATAACACTCAATGTTCTGGGCAGAGAAGAGGAAACACCGTCATTTTAAAAGAATGTCCATATTTAACATTATCATCACACACCAGCTGTCACGATATAACGTGTGAAATTGTACACATTTTACATAAAACTAACCTTGGACAACCCTGTGAGCTTCATGCTCTTAGCGATTTAATACAAGGGCGTATTTTTAAGGCAATATTTGCATCTAGATAGACAGAGAAATTAATCTCTATTTGAAGAGAACATATCATGGATGGACCAAGGCAAGAGATGAGCAATGGAAAACAAGTGCCAGAAATTTTAACCCCAAAATAGTTTTTGGCAGTGCAAAATATTACTGCCTCTACCCAGAGACTGCCACCCTTATAGCTGAGCAGGTGCAGCAGCTCCTACATGCTTTTCTCAGCTGCTCTGGTACAGACAGACAGGTTGTCCAAGCAGTATTCAGCAGCCACACACACAGTGCACAAGATGACCACAAGTACAGATTTTTTAAAAAACAGAATTCCCATTTTGATAAGTCTTTAGAAGCAGAACATGAAATCTCAGACCATGCACACTGAACAAACATAAAACAAAATGTTTAGTTGACTCCTGTAAAATAGGTTTAAAAGCCCATGGAACCATATGTCCCAATGAAAGTGACAAGGTCATAAAAATTATTCCCAGCAAATCCAGCATATTTCAAGGACAGCCACCTGCCAACGCAACTGTCCCAGTTCCAGAATTAGGACTGGGATATTTTAACAAAGAGAACTAAATGACCTGGGGCAGCACCATAACCAAAATTCCTCAGTGAGTGTTGTGGTTTGACCCAGCTAGCAGCAATCAAACACCACACAGCCACTCACTCACCTTCCCCGCTCCCAAGGATGGGGGAGCAAATCCTAGGCTAGTCATCAGGGCTGGGCTCCCTCTCAGCTTCTCCTGCACCTGCAGACAGCAGAGAAGCTGAAGTGTCCTTGACTGTCCTGGCAGCAACTATAAACATCAGCATGTTATTGGCCTTCTCAGCACAAATACAAAACACAGCCTCACAGTAGCTACTATGAAGAAAGTTAACTGTCCCAGCTGAAACCAGGAGAGTGGGAAACAAACACGAAACAAACGCAAACAAAAAAACCAAACTAACAAGAAAGCAAAAAGAACCCAGATCATATAGAGAACATAGTCATTTGCAGCAAGTATGAGATGCCAGTATTTCTTCATCTCTAATGTCTACTATTATTTTGGAAAGGAAAACTAACCTTAAAGGCTTCTAGACAAGGAGTATTCTCTCTTATTAATAGTAACAAAAAGGAAGAAGAATCCTGGAATTCTGGCCTATCATGAACCACTCTTGAAAACATCTGTATTTCATAATAAGCTGGGCAGATATATTTAACATATTGCCTTTATCTTACAGTTTCAAATACTCAATGATGGCTAGTAATTACAATAAATCTGATAAGAATAAACCACAATAGAACATACTCAGGAAAAAAACCACTATTAAGATATCAAGGGTATTTTGGGGAGAAAAAAACAGCCCCACAAACACCAAAACTAAGAAGCAGTTTCTTACTGAGGTTTGTCTGTAGGTGATAATCTGATAATCACCAAGACCTCTGGGTTAAAACACAAGACAAACACTGAAGTCTCTCATGGACAGGGCATTCTGTCTGATCCCTTATGGTTTGTGGGGTTTTTTTCTGACTGCTTCCCACCCCCTCCAAACTGGCACACTTATCATTACAACTGAGACTTAAGCTTAAGCTGAAACCAGCCAAGAAAGTTCGAAGTTGTCAGTGGAAGAACACAGCAGCCACTCAGCATCATGCCTGAAGCCTTGTCCTCATAAGAAATCAGATTTAAACAAAACAATCCCACAAAACCAAAACTTGACTGGATTACAAAATAGTGACATCCTTATCTATTTTAACCCAATAAGACTACTGTTGCAAGAACCATACTGAAGCCAAACACAGTGGGGTCTGCTCCCACAGCAGTACTCTGCCTCTGGCAGAGGGACACCCGGAGCCATCCAGGGCAGCCTCCCTGCTCAGGGGCTCTGCCAGAGTTAGGCAGCCTGCACCCGAGGCCAGCTCTGACACGCTGCAGCTGTATGACCCAAAAAACGGGGAGAAGCCTTGGCTGGTGCTCCCCATATTGCTCCAGAGCTCAGGCACTCAGCTCCAGCCTGTGCCCAGCCATTTTCCCGGCTGAGCCTGCCCCACAGACCCAATTCCCTGTCTCAACCTCAGGTCTGCCTTGGCACTACAGCCCAGCTGGTGATCACCGGAGCACAGCTGCTCCCAGGTACCACCCCCAGTCCTGCTCTACTTACCTCGCTGGCACATGGTGGGCCTGTGTGCCACTGGGGAGCCCCACGATGCTTGACCCCCTTGCCCCGTGAGGCAGCTCCTCCTTGGCAGCTTGTTTCCTCTATGCCAGAGCGCTTCCTCACCCTACCTAGTGGCAGCTTTGCTGTGCTAGTGTATAAAGAAGACTTGGATAGGGCCAGGGTCCTTTCTCAAGGACCTCTCAAGCTGGTTATTGGCTTTTCAGGGTTGGATACCAATTTGCCACATGCACACGTGAGATCTAGTACCAGTAGACTAGAGGCAGTTGAGCACCTCGCCATGTTTACTGGTTTGCATCATTATGACTAATTGAAAAACTGAATAACTGCAAATTGAGATGACTGAGGCAGCAAGCTCATTGTGCAGAAGGAAAAAAAAAAAACAAACAAAACCACAATCAACCATCACATGAAAACCCAGTCATAATTTCCAAACTCTGGCACCCAAAACTGAGGTCCTAAAGCACCTTATGGAAAGCATGGAGTTTACCCACCAATTTCACCGCTTGAACACAGTGGTGTTTATTATTGTTATTTCAAGCAACACTTTTTTTTTTTTTACACTGTTTTTTCTTTATTATCAGATTCCAATTTCCATCTTAATTATCAGAATCTCCTAGAGCACAGCAGCTTAAGTAGATGGTTATATCCATATTCTAGTACTCTGCACCTTGAATACATGTTAGCTGCCAAGTGCAGTCATTTTTAAACAGCCTCCCTTTCTCAAAGTGCTACTGATTTTGCTGGATTTTCCTAGGAAGGAAGGATGAGAGATCATTTAACTAATTTGGGTGCCAGGGCTCAGTGCCAACCTCTGCGATCAACCTCTAAAACCTTGAGCACATTCCACCATGGCTCTGGGGTTAGCTAGACTGAGAGCAACTGGTATTTTCTACTTATTAAGTGCTGGACCCAATACATGCTACCTAATTTGCTTGTAAACACTCAACTACTAATAAAATTTAAAATCAGATCCCTAAAAAATTCACTGCTACACCTGCACTCAAGAGACTGCTCAGAAGAACATTAACATTTCAAAACTAAGCTCTCAGGAGTTGAGGAGCGCTGGCACAAAGGTTGCCCATGCAATCACATTTGAGCCCTTTGGTGCACGGACTTAAGGATATAGTCTTTAATTACTAAATTGCTTTTGCTGCCAACACTTCATTCAGCGTTCAGTTTGACATGCTCACCCAAGGCACAGCAATTCAGCATTCAGTTTTACATGCCCTAGTCAGAATGCGGCCATATGCATTATTTACTGAATACTGATAAGTCCAAGCTTGGAGTACAGGATTTCTTAATTTCACTGGCAGCTCTCCTGCAGCATTTAGTCTTAAGCACCTGCATATTTCTGAAGCAAAGTTATTCATCTTCAGCATTACTCTTTTGATAAGAACAGGATACATCTCCTCTGCTTCACAGGTAAGAAATGAGAATATGTAAGGCCAAAAAGTCTCCACTAATTTGAGGTGCCCAACCTGAAGTGTCACTGGTGTCATGTTTTTCAGAGCACTCTGCATTTCAGAGAACTCCGTATCCTGAAAAGGAACCACAGTCTCCACTGGCCTCTGCCACAGCAGACAGCATGCAACACTTCTGCCAAAAGAACACCACAGAAAATAAAGATACACACCTGCAACTAGAGAAACATTGTAAAAGACTGTCATCAGCAATTTGTACAGCTTCACACAGGGCAGTTCGTTCTGTGGCACAAGATGACACAAAATCCAACCCCAGCAGTCAGCAGACAATTTCTCCAAGCATGAAAACATTCTTTTTGCAATATAAATCCTCTGCATTTTTGCATCAAAGAACAAGTGGTTCTACCAGACAACAACCCTTCAGTAATTCACCCCCTTGAAAGACTTGTCCTGTGCACTGAAGACACGCACAGAAGAACTGCTCACTAACGTGAGAACCCCTTAAGCAGGTTCCCTTAAGCAGGTTCCCTCACTTTCAGTACCTCTTCAGTCATAAAAGGTTAAAGTCCCACACCTGAGACCTTAGGATTCCACATCCGAGTCATCACATTCAGGCATTTTACTGCTGAGTAGTACATCCCTTGAAAACTTAATTGACAATTCAAAGCTTGACATTCTTTTAGTCCCATCAGATCAGAACAGCATTTCAGCATTTCCACAGTATATTTCACTATTGATAACAGTAATGATTCTGCATAAGTCAAAAAGTCAACCAAGCGTTACTTCTTCAGTGCAGTTGTCAGCCTTCCCTATAAACATGGCTTTCAAATAAATAGAGACGATCAATCAACATTCACATACTCAACCTATTTTCAGTACAGAAACAGGAACTGTAAACCTAGGAGCTACATACAACATGGGTAGATACAATACAGAAAATATTTCAAATTCCTTAAGCAGCTTCTCTCAAAGCAAAGTAAACCATTATCAACAGCCTTACTGCCCTGGGATTATCAACATGTACTTTATGAAGGTAATTCATTATTAACAACTTGTGGTTTTTAAAGACTAAATAGAATATTTGCATGGGGAACATAACTAAAATCCAAAACAAAAGTCTGGGCAATGAAACTGTCAACTATGCAATAGCATTCTTACTGACAGAAAGCACTAAATTTCAAACATCTTGCAAAATATTACAGCAGCACTATAGTTATTTGTATTTGTTACTCTAACTCTCCTGATAGCGAGGTATTAAAAGAATGAAGAAAGAAAGTTCCATCTCTTGTTGCATATCCACGTATTCCAGATAGTGTGCAAGCATACCAACTCATTACCACAGCTTTCTTCTTATCAAGAGAGGCCAGTAAAACTATTCTTGAGAAAACAGGAAAGCATACTTAAGTGAGATTAATTTGACACTCTCCTCCACTATAGTTTTAGAAAGGACAGTAGAGTATCCCACACAGTAAGCATTTCTTTCAAATTGCAGATGCGTGACTTAACAGAGAATACTAAAAAGTGCAAATAGGCATTTTAATTCAAAAAGCACAATAGTTTTACTGTCCCTCTTCACTGCATAACAGCTTCAGAAAATTCTCAAAACATAAGTAAATCTACATGCTCCATTCTGCATTTCTTGTCCACTCAAAATTCCTATGGATGTAAATAGGAAACCTAACCAGCAAAAGCAGCCAATTATTTTGGAACAGGTTCTAACAATAGCTTGCTTTAGCATCAGTCCACAACACAATACCCTGAACTATGAAGAATAACTCAGGGATAAAGGTGTGTACATGTGCATGCCTGCACATCAACCTGCTGTGCAGGCTGCAAGAAAGTAGGAAAATAAGTGATACGTATATCTTATGGTACACACACACACACAGTTCAAAGAATCTTTCGAGAGAAAAATTAATGCCTTCTGGAATGATACTGGTTTTTCCTCCACAAATTTAATCAGTCTATCACACTTACCAATATTTTGTTATCCACTTTATCTCCCTTGGTCTCCAGCTTTACTTTCTTCTTGACTGAAATCTTGATTTTCCTCCCAATAACATCCCTGACACTTTCTGAAATAAAAGAAAATACCTTCATTAAATACCTTCAGTGACAACATGAGAAGGAAACAGACACCACTGATAAGTTTCCAGGAAGACTCAGAGCTATGTTGTTCAACTGCTTATACTCACGGAAGTTTCATGCACACACACCAGTACTAAACACAAGTACAACTTTTTAAGCATGTCATCTACACAATAAGTTATGTCTACTATGACAGGATTATCAATCTCATATGCCAGGATTCTAAACATAATTTGATATTTCTTTCCAGCACTACTTGCACATCAAAAGCATTCCCAAAACAAGCCCCAGCACTGCTCAGCTCTCCTCTGGAAAATACAACAAATTCCTCACTTGCTATTATTTGTACCTCACAAGTTTGCTAAAGCCAATTAGCTTCTCGCATTGCAAAAAATTTTAGCTTGTTTTCAATATCACGGAGGCTAATGGGTCAGACACTGGCAAAGCCAGCGTTTGCACATTTTGCACTGGACACATTTAAGTCGCAAAGCAAACCAAGCAGACTTCCCGCTAACACCTGAGAGCTATGCAGAGATGCTGTGGAAGGCAACACTGGTCTGGGTCCAAGTCCCAACAACAATGTAGCCACATCCTGGTGCCAACACCAAAGTTACATTAATTGTCATAATGTTTTAATGCATATATATACATATGTATACACGGTCTCTGCCAGGTACGGAATGAACCAGCCTTTCCCCTAAACGTTTCCCTCTGGCCTGAAGGGAAATACACACAGGGAACTGTGTCAGAAAGTTTATATAACTACTGACACTGATATAATTGGGAAATAAGCAGAGGAGCTCATCTAGAAGAGCCAAATTGGTACCTTCCATAAGTCTCACTCCCCAGCCCCCCACAGAAAAGGAATGAGAAAGAAATCTTTCAAACACATTAACCTACTTCAGCACTACAACCAGCATCCGTAAAAGGCAAGACCCCACCCTCCTCAGACACACACTTTGCCCTCCTGCATGCTAAAGTTTAAAGGCTAAAATTGAAGATAATGGGCTCTTTCTAAGGTTTTTTAATTATAGTGCTCTGTACAGCACTTTTCTGTACAATTTTCAGCCAGCAGTGAGAACGCATTAGCACAAGCAGCACACCATTTATTCATTAAGTTTAGCCCAGGCCACAGCGTTCTGTTTTGCCTGCAGGGCAGGACAGCATACAAGTCAGAAACACGCCTAGTCAGAGTGACACTCCACCAGAAAGAGCACTTTCTGCAGAATCAGCATGTTTTCCCCAGGAATTTTAATTTTCCTATCAGGAAACAAAAGCTCCTCAGTAGCAGCAGCTTGCCCGGCGAGAAGCCTGCCTCAAGCCCCAGCAGCCCCGTGGCAGCCAGCCAGAGCGGCCAGCTTCCTGGGCAACCACTTGGTCAGGAGCCAGGCTGCAAGCTCCTGGAGCAGCCAGGTAAGCAAAACCCAGGGGAAAGTCCAGCCCCATCCTCCCAACGTGAACTGTTTTCCCCAAGGCTTCCCCTCCCACAGGTAACGCCTAATTCTGGTCTTTCTGTTCCTGCTTGGGAGCCCAGAAGCAAGCTGACCACATCATAAAGTCCTACCAACTTGCAGAAGGAAAGGCATTGCTGCTGTCTCTGCTACTTCACTTCCACCCCCAGCCTCTGCCTTTCAGTTTCTCCTTTCCCAAAAACAGTTCCAAGTGTCTGCATCTAGCAAGGGACTTCCTCCCAAAGCACCGGTATGGGGGGACCCACTTCCCTGCGCTGTCCCACAGGCCCCACACAGCAGCAGTGGCAGCAACTGCAAGCCCGTAGCTCCAGCACTTACTTCAACAAGCAATAGGGCCTGGCACCTGAGACTCTGCAAAGGGTTGGGATGTCAGCTCCCTCCAAGGCTCTATCTGCCAGAAAGGTCTAGAAATACTTCTTCAAAGAGTTAAGATACAAATTTCCAGATTTTCCCCATGTGACTCAGGACACTTCCTTACACACTGGGTGGCAAATGGACTTGTGAAGCACTTTTTCAGACTCAGAGACAGAAACATAATGTTAAAGCTCATCTTTTACAGGGCTCATCCATTTTTAATGCTGGACACTTCGCACACCTGCACATCAGAGGAGTGGATCCAGGCAAGTCAACAGCAAGAGAGTTTTTTGAAGACTGTGACCTACAAGACCTGACTAAGGTTGCATGGTAAGTGAGTAACAGAACAAAAACTGCAGCTCAAGCACTCCTATCCCCAGTTTAATCTCCACCCTCCCATCACTAAGTGTTAAGGCATATCCCTTCATCCTGTTCTCAAAATAGAGGGTTGCTACAAAAAAGTCTATTGAAATGGTTAAATTTTAACATGCAGGCACTAAAATACTGCTAGAAATCAAACCAATCCACATGAACAAATCCACATGTTCCAGAAGAGCCCGTGACAAAGAAAGCTGGGTGGGTGCAGGGTGCCAGGACTGGGGGGTTGTCCAAAGCCACCAGAGGAGGGGATGTGTGAAGACACCCACTTCACTGTTCCCCATAATATGCGCCACACCTCACCTATGACACCGGAGTACAGTGCAGATCCCCAGTGAGTAGTATCATGCATAAGTACCTCAAGCATGCCTGTCTGTTTTTAAAAAGTTCATGGTTTTGACTGTAGCTATTCCTAGCATACCTCCTAACTCATCACTTCTTAGTGGTAAGCAGTAGACTGAAGCAAACCCCACGGTTTGGACACTAACAGGACTGCAAAATAGAGCTATTTTATCTATACAGGAAAAAAAAATGTAATAGCTGCAACCATCCACCAAGATTTTTATGAATATTTTATAAATGCTAGAACCAGTTGCCACCCATAGCACTAACTGACAAACTGAAGGAAATGCAACAGCGTAAGTGACCTAGGTAAGGTTTGAAGGGCTGTATTCAATGCAACACGTACCTTGTTGCCTGACAGATTTCTGTTTCCATCTGTTATTAAGGCAAGACTAAGTTATTCTAATGTTGATGAGAACCTTAGATCTCTCTTCAACAAGCAAAACCGCAACTAAACCAAAGGAAGTTTGATCTGAACAAGGTGGTCAAGGACCAAGCCTAGAGCATCACACCCGTTACCCCCAAATGACACTGCTTCCCAACAAACGGTGTTACTGACCCATTTATCAAACGCTCCCCAAGGCAGTGACAGTATTTTCAGTGACCTCACCATCACCCGTGATTTCCTAAGCGTGTACCATGCAACACACGGATTTGTGTGCATGCGGCCATAAAACTTTAATTACAAATCCTTCCTACACACATAGGAAACTGACTCTTAAACTACGCAAACCCCAGGGGAAAAATAAAAAAAAAACAACGACCATAGCCACAGCCCGGAGCCCAGCCCGTGCCGCCAGGCTGAGGTTCTCGGAGGACGTGCCCCGGCCGGGCAGCGGTGCGGGGCTCCCGGGGGGCCGGGGCAGCACCACCCCGCGGCTGCCGGCCCCCGCAGGTCCTCAGCCTGCAGAGCCCCCCCAGAGCGGGCACACCGGGCACCGGGCCGCCCGTCGCTGCCTGCCCGGGGCCGGGCACAGCCCCTGCCCGCCGCCGCCTCGCTGCCGCAGGCCCGCAGCCCCCACCCGCCCCTTCCCCGCACGCAGCGGCGGAGCCAACCGCCGCCAGCACGGCCTCGCCGCCCCCTCGCCGGCACCTTAGAATCGCCCCAACCTCCCAGGGAGCCCCCTCCGGCACCCGCGGAGCCCCCTCGGCTCCCCAGCCAGCCGCCCCCCGGCTCCCCAGCCCTCCCTCCTGCCGCTACC